>CM069174.1:4819547-4913551 GCA_035221665.1 Okamejei kenojei
AGGTGACGTTTCACAGAGTGCTGGAGTAACTCAGCGGGTCAGGCAGCATCTGTGGGGAACATGGATAGGTGACGTTTCACAGAGTGCTGGAGTAACTCAGCGGGTCAGGCAGCATCTGTGGAGAACATGGATAGGTGACGTTTCACAGAGTGCTGGAGTAACTCAGCGGGTCAGGCAGCATCTGTGGAGAACATGGATAGGTGCTGTTTCCGGTCGGGACCCTTCTTCAGACTGTTTGTCGGGGGGAGAAGAAAGGAGGAAAAGGGGAGATGCTGGACAAAGCGTGGCAGGCCGTAGGTCGACACGGGCAGGGGGGAGGTGCGTTTATAGACAGATGGTTGGAACAAAGGCCAAAGAAAGGCAGGAGGGTGCTAGTGCCATCTTGAAACATTTGTACTCGTCATCCATGTGCAAATGCCAGTGTCCTCTTGAGGCCAGGAGTACAAGCTGGGGAGTGTGCCTGTGCCTTGTGACTGATGACAAGTGACCTTCTAGTAGTTTCTGTTTAAGAAGGAACTGCAGATTGCTGGAAAATCGAATGTAGACAAAAGTGCTGGAGAAACTCAGCGGGTGCAGCAGCATCTATGGAGCGAAGGAAATAGTCAACGGGGGGGGGGGGGGGGGGGGGGGGGGGGGGGGGGGGGGGGGGGGGGGGGGCGGGGGAGGGAATGGGGAGAAGAAAGGAAAAAGGAAAAAGGAAGAGGAGCAACCAGAGGGCTGAGGGAGAGCTGAGAAGGGGAGGAGACAGCAAGGGCTACCGGAAATTGGAGAAGTCAATGTTTATGCCACTAGGGTGCAGACTGCCCAAGCGGAATATGAGGTGCTGCTCCTCCAATATCCGGTGGGCCTCACTCTGGCCGTGGAGGAGGCCCAGGACAGAAAGGTCGGATTCGGAATGGGAGGGGGAGTTGAAGTGCTGAGCCACCGGGAGATCAGGTTGGTTATTGCGGACCGAGCGGAGGTGTTCGGCGAAACGATCGCCAAGCCGACGCTTGGTCTCACCGATGTAGATCAGCTGACATCTAGAGCAGCGGATGCAATAGATGAGGTTGGAGGAGGTGCAGGTGAACCTCTGTCGCACCTGGAACGACTGCTTGGGTCCTTGAATGGAGTGGAGGGGGGAGGTAAAGCGACAAGTGTAGCATCTCTTGCGGTTGCAAGGGAAAGTGCCCGGGGAGGGGGTAGTACGGGTGGGAAGGGAAGAATTGACCAGGGAGTTACGGAGGGAGCGGTCTTTGCGGAAAGCAGACGGGGGGGAGATGGGAAGATGTGGCGAGTGGAGGGGTCACGTTGGAGGTGGTGAAAATGACGGAGGACTATTTGTTGTATGTGACGGCTAGTGGGGTGGAAGGTGAGGACTAGGGGGACTCTGGCCTTGTTACGAGTCGGGGATGGGGAGAGAAAGCAGCGTTATGGGGTATTGAAGAGACCCTGGTGCGAGCCTCATCTATAGTAGGGGTTCCCTGAAGAATTAGGACATATCCGATGCCCTGGTGTGGAACACCTCCTCCTGGGAGCAGATGCGGCGTAGACGGAGGAATTTAGATCAAATGTGATCAAATGTTTAGATCAAATGCGGTGTCCTCGCAGACGGATAAGGTATTCTGCTACATGATCAGGTGAATGAAGTGGAAACGGTGTCTGCAATGTTATTGTTCCATGTGGTATTCATCAACATAGAAAGGAATAAGAAATACGTTCACTTACTGTGCCAACTAGGTCGCTGGTGGACACCACGCGGCAACCGTTACACAAAATGTATTCGTGTATCCTGATGCCATTTTTGGAAACTTGACATCAATGTGCTATCTTTTCTTATATTTGTTGTTGATACTATGTCAGTCATGAACCCAATAAAGTGCTTGTAAATATATATATATATATATATATATATATATATGCATATATTTGTATGTGTATAATTATATATATAATTGCCTTTATGGTTTATGTACATCATTTAACAAATAAGATGGAGAGTAATAGTAATGCCTTAAATCAAAGTTGCTTCTGATCCCTGAGAAGGAAATTTATTTATTTCTAACTTGCCTCACACACACATTCATATAAATATATATATATATATATATATATATATATATATATATATATATATATAAGTTAAATTTAATTTTGTGCATAGTGTGTGTTAAAGCAATACAAGGGAAACAGCACAATTCAATGCAAGGGAAACTACGCAAGGGAGGGGGCTGGGGAGGAAAGATGGGAGGGAAATGGCGGAACAGGGGGAAAATATTAACAATAAAATTAACTAAAATATGTGAGGTGATAGATGAGCTATATCAAACACTGTTCCCTGATTAGCTATATCAAACACTGATCACACCAAATTTGATAGAGCGGATCAAATCTTTGGAGCGGATTACACCAAAGATCATACAATGCGGGAGGCATAACGGAAGTCGCACTTTGCATTGACAAATGGCGGCCGTGCCGTTCCGTTATGTACTACACCTCAGTGCGTTGGTCTACGTAGGAGTGGAGTATCTTGCTCCACTCTATAATCTTTGGTGGGGACGGTGGGCCTGGTGCTGAGCCTGGGACTCAGTTAATGTGGAGATGGTGGGCCGGGTGCTGAGCCTGGGACTCAGTTAATGTGGAGATGGTGGGCCGGGTGCTGAGCCTGGGACTCAGTTAATGTGGAGATGGTGGGCCGGGTGCTGAGCCTGGGACTCAGTTAATGTGGAGATGGTGGGCCGAGTGCTGAGCCTGGGACACGGGTAATGTGGAAACGGTGGGCCCAGTGCTGAGCCTGGGACTCAGTTAATGTGGAGATGGTGGGCCTGGTGCTGAGCCTGGGACTTGCGTTCGGCGATGGCTGCGGCCCGCTGGTGGACGGTGGAGTGGCGAGGGTCGCTGGTGGGGGCCCGCGGGAGAGTGGAGTCCGGGTCAGCGTGCGAAGCGTCAATAGTCCCGGTCAGTGGCGGTGGGAGGTCAGTGGCAGTGGCTGTTGTGGTCCATGGGAGGTAGTGAAGGTCGACGGCAGCGGCAGCTTTGGTGATCCGGGCCTGGGATCGGCCGGGAGACCGGTGAGGATCGGACAGGCGGTGTGCAGGTGCTGCTCCTCGTGGCGTCAAAGGCGTCGCGGGCCTCAGCTTTGTGGTGGTCTGGCAGGCAGCGAGGTCCAGTGATGGAACTACGGGCGGTTGATTCGAGGAGGGTCGGTGGAGGGACTGGTCTGGAGACGGGCAAGCTTGTGATCCTTGATTGAGTCAAGGTCGGAGAGGAAGCGTTTGTTGAAGGCATGGATCTGATGTCAAATGAAGTGCAGTTGTGGTCCGTTGCTGGTGTGGGTGAGTGAGGCCCGGAACTGGGCAGTCAGAGCGAGGGACTGCTGGTGCCGGCGCATCACAGCTAGACAGGTACATGGATAGGACAGGTTTGGAGGAATGTGGGCCAAACGCGGGCTGTGTACTAGTGTAGCTGGGACATGTTAGCCAGTGTGGGCAAGTTGGACCGAAGGGCCTGTTTCCACACTCTATCACTCTTTGTTTCTCTCTCCACAGACGCTGCCAGACCTGCTGAGCGTTCCCGACATTTCCTGATTTTCTTTTGGAATTTCATACCCTTCCACTTACCCTGAACTTTGCTTTTATACAGCTTTCCTGTTGAATAATCTCATTTATGAAGAGTGCAAGGAGCACTACATACTAGCTTCCTCTTTGTTCAAGTTGAAATTTTGCAAAAGGCTGTACAATAATTTATGTTTCTACGCAGATTAAAATGAAATGCAAAATATATTTTCAAAATATTAAAAGCAATGTCGCTATATTTTCTACTGCTAGTGAAATATGTGTTATATTTCCATTTCCTAAAGTTTGGAATACCATGTTTCTGTGAAGCGACTGAGGCAGTCACTGCTGTCTACTTTTTTTAACCAAAAATAATTTAATCAATAATTTACAATAATACGTACAGTATGATATCAAACAAAAAACTGACCACCATAATACAAGTCAAACAAATATGCTAAATAAACTACTGAAAAGCTTTTGAGAAACATATACACTAGATGCACAGGCGGTTAAGATGAATAGACAATAGGTGCAGGAGTAGGCCATTCGGCCCTTCGAGCCTGCACCGCCATTCAATGTGATCATGGCTGAATGGCAGGACAGGCATGATTACGGGACCCCATAACCAAAGGGATGATTAGGACGACAGTCGTAGCTCTTAGCATCTCGACTGCAACCCACAAAATCCATTTGTTCATTCTTGTAGATGAATCCCACTGCAATATTAACCCATTATCTTTTCAGTTCCAGCTAGACCAGATATCTATATTACTAGTAAGTAAGTAAATTTTATTTATATAGCACGTTTAAATCAACTCGTATTGAAACCAAAGTGCTTTACATAGAAAAAAATAATTACGTTTCTGTACATGCATAGAAACATTTAAAGAGAGAAAAATGACACAACACATTATAGAATTCAACATGAACGTCCCCCCACAACAGAATCAAAAATTTCCCACTGTGGGGAACGGCATCAGAAAATTAAGCCCTCTTCCTCTGTGATCACCCGAGGTCGGGGCCTATTTGTGGCCTCCGCAGCCAGTCCGATGTTTTCAGGCCCCCTTACCGGGAAGATGGAACTCCGGCATCGGGTGAACACTCCTCTGCGGCTTGGAAATGTCTGGTCTTGACCACTTCCTGTTGTTCTGTATATTAATTTTTTTTTAAAACGCTGCCATTACAGCTGTGATTTTTGGCCATCTTACTCAGCCCCCCTCCGCTGTGCAGGACAAGAGGATTTTTCCCATCGATTAAAAATAAAAGAGTTATTAGTGTTTAAAAAATGTTGAGATTCTCTGTCGGGACTATAAAACCCGGAAGTGTTGAGTGCCTCAGTCAGTCTCTGCAAGATGGGGGAGCGAGAGGGTCACATCTCTCAGTCTGAGCTGTGAATAACACTGAACACATGTCTACTAGACTATGAGTGGTTTTACTGACCTGGCAGTGCCCTTAATGTGGTTTGAAGATATAGTTTGGAAATGCTAGAGCAATGTTGCCTTTGGTTTGGGAATGCTAAAGCTGTGTTGCCTTTGGTTTGGAAATGCTAAAGCTGTGTTCCCTAATTAAAATTGCCTTGCCTAATTAAAGTTGCCTTCCCATGTATATAATTAAAAGTCTAATCTTGACCACTTCCTGGTTGCGCTTTATATTGATTTTAGAAAAAAAGCTACCACTAACGGCTGTGATTTTTGGCCATTTTACTCAGTCCCCCTCCACTCATCAGGTGCCGAGGAGTTTTCCCATTGATGAAAAATAAAAGAGTTATTAGTGTTTAAAAATGTTGAGATTCTCTCTCCTGTCAATCACGCCATGAAGGCCACGCCCCTTCTGGTGGGGAGGGGGGGAGGGACTAAAAAAAACTCTGCAAGTAAGTATGGGCGTGGCTCAGTCTCTGCAAGATGGAGGAGGGAGAGGTCACGACTCGCTGTCTTTTGCACCCTGCTTGAAGTGGTAAGAAACTGCACTTGAATTTGGTGGCCTTGCACCCTGCTTGAAATGAAATTTCAAGGAATAGCTGTGAGTCAACTGCCAGCCCACCAGCCGTGAGTGAGTGAGCTGCCAGCACAACAGGCTTGAGTGACTGAGCCGCCAGCCCAATAATCCATTCGGCCCACAATGCCCATACTAGCCCTCTGGAAACCAGTCCCCTCAGCCCACAACACCCACACTAGCGCTCCAGAAAACCCCCCCACTGGCCACCAATATTGGAATTGGTGGAGAGGTGGACTATTGCGTTGGGGGACCAGCCCTCCCGTGTGTTGCTGGGACCCAACGGGTCCCACTTAGTCTAGTACCTTTTAAATATTCTTTGCACGTAATGAATAGCTGCGCGTTAACCCAACTCCAATGCAAGCAAACAACTTCAGTTACAACCAGACCCGTGGAGCCTGGAGGCTTTATTTCTCTCCAAATTGCAAATGGCATCACATGGTCCCGCAACTCGTGGAACGAGTAACATAGTTGAAATCGCCACGGTTTTTTTTCCGCAGCACCTCCCATACCAGTAACCTCTGCCCTCAGGAAGGACAAGGCCATCAGGTGCACAGGAAAACATCCCCTTCGTACCACAGAAGACTGTGGAGGCCACGTCAACGTATATTTTTAGGGCGGAGATCAGGCACGGAAATCGCTGTCAAAACATGTGGGGGACTCAATTTCTTGGCTACCACGCGCGCGCAAGCGCATACACACACACTCACGAGCACGTGCATGCGCCCACACGCGAGGCTTCGGCCGTGGGCTTGAATCGGCCGGTTCACGGGTTCTTTCATCGGCCGGCGGGGGCTTCAACATCGGGAGCCTCGAGGCAGCAGTTTGATGCAAGCAGCCGCGCCAGACGCTGAAAGGCCCTTAGAAAGCGGCTGATAAAGTCCGGATGACAAAACATAGGGTTGGGGGACACACCTCTCAAAGCGTCCCCCCCCAGGATTTCCGCCCCTGGTGGAAATAGATAGATTCTTGATTAGTTCGGGTGTCAGGGGTTATGGGGAGAAGGCAGGAGAATGGGGTTGAGAGGGAGAGATAGATCAGCCATGTTTGAATGGCGGAGTAAACTCGATGGGCCGAATGGCCTAATTCTGCTCCTATCACTTATGAAGATCACCATCCTTGGGTCAAAATCAACATGCTCTGTTTGAAGGAGGCAAATGCCCGGCTGTGTAAATGTTACTTACCACAGTTATCAGCCCAAGCCTGAAGGTCTTTGTCCTGCTTTATGCAGGCATGGACTGCTTCATTACCTGAAGACTTCTGAATGGAATTGCGCCTTGCGCAGTCATCAGCGAGCAACCTCACTTCTGTCTTTGCACCAAAGGGAAGGTCCATCAAAATGCCCATTCACAAACTGAAATGTTGACACGAGACAGTCGGTATAGCAACGGAACAAGCAATGTCCCTTTTTCGGCTGTCATTCTGATGTTTGCAGTCAAATATAGTTCAAATATAGTCAAATGCAGTCAAATATAATTCAAAAATGCCTGCAGGTGATATCAGGTAAATTCCAGCCTCTGCCACTTACCTGCAGGTACATACACCGGCCAGTGGAAGATTGTCACAGAGGAATGTTTAACTAAGGGCAGGATTAATGGAGGGATGGCTCAAAGTACCACGCTGACGCGGGTCCTTCCTCTTTCTCAAGGCTTCACGTGCTCCGCAAAATAAAATGGGACACAAAAGTCAGGAAGCATTTTGAAAAAGCAGTTTAAATCTTTCTTTATTATTGTTGTAAAAGTAAAACATTTGCATGCACGTATCGAAAATGAACAATACACAATCAGACAACATACTGAAGCTCACCCTTGAGTTGACTGGTAATAATCTGCAGTAAGGCTATCGCATCCATTCTTAAAACAATTGCCATTCCCTTGTTGTCCATATCACAGATCCAAGGAGTTTAAGAAGGAACTGCAGATGCTGGAAAAATCGAAGGTAGACAGAAATTCTGGAGAAACTCAGCGGGTGAGGCAGCGTCTATGGAGCGAAGGAAATAGGTGACGTTTCGGGTCTCGACCTGAAACGTCGCCTATTTCCTTCGCTCCATAGATGCTGCCTCGCCCGCTGAGTTTCTCCAGCATTTTTGTCCACCACAGCTCCAAAGAGGAACAGCACACAGAATGATACCACGTGTACAATCTAAAATTAAACCCACTGCTCTGCACTTTCACCAATACCCCAGAACTTCCTTTTGATTTAAGGCTCTTACTTAAAAGGTACAATGATCGCCTTACCATGGGCACAAATAATTTCAGCTCTGCACTCAGTGATGTTGTGAATCAGGGTTAGACAGTGGCGTCATGTGAATGGTCAAGTTATTTCTCCTTCCATAACCTCCCAACGATACCACTTGGTCAACTCAATAGACAATAGTCAATAGGTGCAGGAGTAGGCCATTCGGCCCTTCGAGCCAGCACCGCCATTCAACGTGATCATGGCTGATCATCCCCAATCAGTACCCCGTTCCTGCCTTCTCCCCATATCCCCTGACTCCGCTATCTTTAAGAGCCCTATCTAGCTCTCTTGTATCCAGAGAACCGGCCTCCACCGCCCTCTGAGGCAGAGAATACCACAGACTCACCACTCTCTGTGAGAATTCCACAGACTCACAACTCTCTGTGAGAAAAAGTGTTTGCTCGTCTCCGTTCTAAATGGCTTGCCCCTTATTCTTAAACAATGGCCTGAACTCCCCCAACATCGGGAACATGTTTCCTGCCTCGAGCGTGTCCAAACCCTTAACAATCTTATATGTTTTAATAAGATTCCCTCTCATCCTTCTAAACTCCAGAGTGTACAAGCCCAGCTGCTCCATTCATTCAGCATATGACAGTCCCGCCATCCCGGGAATTAACCTTGTAAAGCTACGCTGCACGCCCTCAATAGCAAGAATGTCCTTCCTCATATTAAGGGGCCAAAACTGCACACAATACTCCAGGGGTGGTCTCAGTCTCTACGTCTATTCTATATGTGCATGCAAATGTTTAACTCCCGGGGAACTTGTGAAAGGTTTAGATTTGTTTACCCAATCGATTGATTGGAACCAACAATCCAAACATTTGACTGGAGACTTGAACATCCATAAGAAATATGAGCATGCCATCCAGCCCCTTGTCCCTGCTCCATATTCTATTCAGCCACCATCTCATCTCATTTGCTGCCACTACCTGGATTTCCCCAGGTGCCTTTCATTTTCAAGCATTCTTAACCTAAAATTTGAGCATACGTGTCTGCGCATTCACAGCCTTCCAGGGTAGTTTAAAAGATTCACCACCATTTAAGTTAAAAAAAAAAATCTCCTCATTTCAGTACTAAAAGGCCTACCCCATATCCTGATCCCACCATCTGGATTCCCCAGCAAGCTGCCAGCATCTACCCTATTAAGCCTAACAGAATGTTATTATCTTTGAAGGAGTTCTTCTAAATTCTAAGGAATATATACACACACACAATCATAGAAACATCGAAAAATAAGTGCTGGAGTAGGCCATTCGGCCCTTCAAGCCAGCACTGCCATTCAATATGATCATGGCTGATCTAAATTCAGTACCCTATTCCTGCTTTTCCCCCATATCCCTTGATTCCTTTAGCCTTAAGAGCTAAATCTAACTCTCTCTTGAAAACTTTCAGTGAATTGGCCTCCACTGCCTTCTGTGGCAGAGAATTCCACAGATTCACAGCTCTCTGGGTAAGAAGTGTTTCCTCATCTCAGTCCTAAATGGCCCACCCCTTATTCTTAAACTGTGACCCCTGGTTCTGAACTCCTCCAACATCGGGAACATTTTTTCCTGCATATAGCCTGTCCAATCCTTTAAGAATTGTATATGTTTCTATAAGATACCCTCTCATCCTTCTAAATTCCAGTGAATACAAGCCCAGTCGAGCCATTCTTCCATCATACGTCAATCCCGCCATCCCGGGAATTAACATGGTGAACCTACGCTGCACTCCCTCGATAGCAACAATGTCCTTCCTCAAATTAGGAGACCAAAATTGCACACAATACTCCAGGTGTGGTCTCACCAGGACCCAGTACAACTGCAGTAGGACCTTCTTGCTCCAAAACTCAAATCCTCTCGCAATGAAGGCCAGCATGCCATTAGCTTTCTTCACTGCCTGCTGTACCTGCATGCTTACTTTCACTGACTGATGTACAAGGACACCCAGGTCTCGTTGCACTTCCCCTTTTCCTAATCTGACACCATTCAGATAATAATCTGCCTTCCTGTTCTTGCCACCAAAGTGGATAACCTCACATTTATCCACATTATACTGCATCTGCCATGCATCTGCCCACACATCCAACCTATCCAAGTCACCCTGCTGCCTCATAGCATCCTCATCGCAGCTCACACTACCACCCAGCTTTGTGTCATCTGCAAACTTGGAGATGTCTCATTTAATTCCCTCGTCTAAATCGTTAATATATATTGTAAATAACTGGAGTCCCAGCACCGAGCCTTGCGGCACCCCACTAGTCACTGCCTGCCATTCTGAAAAGGACCCGTTAATTCCTACTCTTTGCTTCCTGTCTGCCAACCAGTTCTCTACCCATGTCAACACCCTACCTCCAATACCATGTGCTCTAATTTTGCACACTAATCTCTTGTGTGGGACCTTGTAAGAGGCTCTTTTGAAAGTCCAGATACACCACATCCACTGGCACTCCCTTATCCATTCCACCTGATCAACTCAACTTGTTCTCATTAGACAATATCTTATCCCAGGAATCAGTCTGTTGACTCTTTGCTCAACTCCTGTCAAAGAAAGAGACTGAAGCTGTGCGTAGTACACCAGGTTTATAAACGGGACACTCTACTCCTAGGTTAATCTGTTCAAAGGTAAAACGAGCCCAACAGCAGGAGTTCGAATGATCTGACCGCCAGAACGATTCGCCAGAGATTTTGCCCTCATATCGTCTGCTGGGTATTATCCTTTGCACAATAAATAACTATCACACGTGGAATAGTTAATGCAAGCAGAGGCAGAAAGATTAAGCAGCAATTAGAGTGACTGTTGCCATCATACAAGACTTTCTATTAACATTTCCATCTTCTATTTGTATGAGGGTTAGCCCATTTACTTCACATGTGCTAATGCCTCCATTATAACAGCACGCAGAGAGGAACGCAATGAGGAACGGTGAAGCAGTCTTGCGTCTTTGGCGCAGTGATTTTCACGTTGACAAAGAAGGCCCCCTGGATTTCGATCCTCAAAAATCCTAATAATCGTGATGTTTGGGCATAACTACAGTGAATAGTGGCAGAGGGAAGATCACTCGAACCAATATATTCCTGATGCACTGGTAAGCCGTAAGCAGACATGAACTCATTCTTATCAAAAAAAGCAACAGTTTAAAGCAAGCAGCGAAAATTGATAATCTTACATTCTCTACATGGAAAATACATAGAAACATGAATTTGTATATTTTCATTGCATGGAACCACACCGCATATCATTACATTGCTGTTTGTCTTAAGTGGTTAATATTTTGAAATCCTATCATCATATCATTGTCTGGCATGTCACTATGGCGTTTAATATAGAATTATGGGAAATTTACTGATACAAACATGGAAATTGGTAAACTCCACCGAGTCATTTTTGGACCACAGGTCTAATCAGCATCTGATGCACTACGGAATCAGATGGTGACTAAGACAGTGCCCGGTCTCAATATTGGGAGCTGGAATGGATGGGATGTGAATAATTCTTCATTTTAGAATATTTGTTTTCTGAAGTCTGTCACTCCATAAAGGCTTTTGCTCAGTTGAGGTTCGATGATGCGTCCAGTGTCCTCTCCTTGCTTGAAGAGCGTGACTCGTGTACGCTGTTAGTGTGGCCACCGCCACATCGCCATACCTTTCTCATCTTCAACACAGCCACCTCCCGCGTCTCTAAGGCTCTCCTGCAATTCCCTGTGCTCTATTGATTCTACAATTGAGGAGATGGTATTGTGGCAGCCAAACAGTGCTCACTGAAGGACGTTGAAAGGCTGATAGCATTTGCGGGAGGACCTGCTGCGGAGGAGAAAAAGGCCCCATTGCATGCATTTTTTTTTCTTTTTGCCGCATTGCATTGCTTTTAGCCTGTGCTGCATTGCGCCAGTGAGGCATGGGCGAACAAAATAAATGCAATCCGGTGTAATGCCATTGACCAACACGGAATTGGAGTTGGAACTGCCAATTTCCTTTGCGCTTCTGTGTCCGTGTTTCTTTGGGGAACTCTGCTTTTAAATGGTGCGTAATTTCTTCTCGAGCTGAAGCTGTGGCAATTAAATCAGGGCTTGGAATCATCAAGCGGAAGGAAGGCCCTGACGACAAGGGATGGAATGCTGCAGCAAAAGTCACAAGCTGCAGGTCAACCATGCGCTGCCGCCTGCGGTCTGTACACCGGGGAAGATCACGACATTCATTTCAGCTGCTGACAAATATTTGTGGGAATGGCAAGCATTGTAAAAGGTCATGGTGGCATTGCTTTTACACCGTGCCATATTAAACGCCCCAGGCCAGTCCTCCTTTCATTGCAATCACACGCAGGGCAAGGCTGTTTGCAGATGCATTTCAAAAGTCTTGTAGAAACGGGGAAGATTGAATAGAGCAGCGTATGCATGGACTGACAATCACCGATAGCTATGGCCATGGGGAGATTATATTTACCATCAGGAGGTGCAAATGGAACGGTATATGGCTGTCATCCTCAGCAACAGCAGGACATTTCCTTCCTGAAAGATATTTTTGCCAGTGGCTCCTTAAAATAAATGATCTCGCTGCCGTGGGAGAGAAAGGCACCAGCTTGGGATAGTCCGCTGGCAATTTGCCTCAGAGCAGAAATGGATGAAGATGAAGGCCAAGTTGGGTATGAATCATCCATCATAAGCTGGGTATGAACGAACAGCTCTCATAGATGACTGCTCGAGTTAACGGCTTTCATTTATTTGCAAAGCATTCGTTTTATGTTTTGACAGTTACTTTAAGATGATAATATTTTTTGAAAGCTATATTCCTTGTGCAGGTTTGCAAGAGAGGGTTGCATTTGGAAAAGCCGCCTTTGTATTGAAAATGCAGAAACAGTTTAAAGCCGCACCTTAAAGCCAACAAAATATTGTGCGCTATGCACCAGTTACAATGAATCTGCGATCTAGAAGATGTAGTCCAAGCGGCAGGAGGATAACATTTTATTTTCAGAGGTAAATTCATACGTAACACGAATTTACCCACTTCAGCCGGACACAACTCACGTGAAGGTCGTTGCCATTTTCTGTCATCTTCTCGTTCTTCACACACACAGCCAGACAGTAGGCCGTTCGTGGGCTGTTCGTCCATGGCGACATCACGGCCAAAACCATTCCAAATCAATTTTAGACACAGAGCCCTCTTACCAAAGCCCCTATTTACCAAAAACATAACCTGGTTCCATTCCACATTTGACAAGAGCATCTGCCAAAGGAACCAGAAGGGCGTCCATCTTTAGCAAGGATCTTGTGTTAGGGAGAGAGAAAAAAAAAATCAGCTCCGTGCATTCTAATCAGACGAGACACTTCCTGCATAACAATCCAGAATGCAGCATCCTCAGCTGGGATTGTGTGCATTTATGGACCAGTTCGGCTACACTACTCTCCAATATGCGTTCTGCTGCCTCTAGAGGGGACATGCACTGCAACGGTCAACTTCCAACAAGGCTGGCACACAAATCAACATTTTTAAGGCTTAGGTGAGACCGCCTCTGTTAAGTGTGAAGAATGAACAGCCCAGTCATCAAAGAAAATAAATTATATTGGGGCAAAATGTCAAACAATCACAGATGGAAATAAAACAATTGCTATTAATGGGAATTAATTCATTTTTGTGCTTATTCTCAGGCAATTTGTTGGGCTAAAGTATATGATTATCCATCCAGCTGAGACCTGGTCGAATGTGACTCAATGTTGATTCTTTTGGGTAATAAAAATGTCATTCGAATCAAAGGTCGATTGCCAAGACAATATCCCACTTGTGCCTTTGTTCACTTTAATTTTATGGAAATATTAGCTTTAGTGGACACAAGTGTAAAATTCCCCATGCACCATTGGTTCAAGATCAGATGCCCAGTCACCTAATCTTGGGCAAAACATGTCACCTTGCCCAATGGGCAGACAGGGGGATGGAGGCCAGGTCAATAAGGTCCTCAGCGAGCCACACAGCTGTTGGTAAACAGTTAATGAACAGCATTATCCTGAGGCTTGGGTTTGGGGAATGGGTCCTGGCCTCAGAATTCAGGAGCCAAGTGTGGTGACGGAAAGATACAGGTATGGCTGGGAAGACTGGGAGAGGTTGGAACTGCGATTATGGGAACAGCGTTATTCAGTTAAGAGAAACAGACTATCAAAGATTGATTAGTCAATATTTTAAGATCATTAGCTTTTTATTTACCTAATTCTGCACTATTTGAAATATCCAGATGCGACCAAAATATTCCTGTATAAATTGTCAGTTTTGGTATGAGAACAAAGGTCCATTTTACGGGTGACAACAGACGTTTTGTGCCAAAATACAAGTTACAGCAGCACAATTGATTCAGCAAGGATTGCAAACTTAAAGACCCTCTCCATAATCTCTTCATTGCCCAGTTAGAAATGTTTCACGGTGCAAGATTTGGAGACATCAAACCCTAACTGACCAAGAATATTAATTACTGCTTTGTGGATTAGAAACATACTGGACTTTTTCACCTTCCTGAGAGGGATGGGGACCATTCTTTTGAGTGGCGAGTATATGATGTATAAGGCACTTGAGGTTACATGGTCCTTCACTGTCAATTGATTGTAAGATAGCATTGATCCAGGTTAAAGGCTAGGAGCTCACTAGTCCATTTGGTTTTGTGAGGGACTGCTTTGTACTATAAATGTTACAGGGCATTAAACAAGGATATCCACACTGTGTGTGTGCGCCTTGCTCTCAGCTCCCACTCATTATCCTCTATATATATTTATAGGAATCCCTTCGCAACTCAGAAAAGAGTGAAAGGAGCAAGCCGACATTACTTTGAAAAGACTTTCTTTTCAAACATGTGGTTTTTGATTTTCAAAGGGAACTGCTCACTCTTGAAGAACTCCTCCTGCACGTATTTCAGCAGATTGCACGATTGTCACAAAGCCTATTGCAGTTCAGATCCTCAGAACACAGTGTCTTTTGCAAAACAAAGCATTAACTTAATTCTCAAAGACTTTACAGTGCTTAAGAATGGTCTTAAAAGTCCCCCAACATTAAAGATGCTTGCAAATTTTGGTCCAGGGCTGATTTTGGTTTCCTACTGCCCGACACCAATCCTTGTGCTTTTAAAGAACCTTCTACCAGTCAAGGTGCAACTTAGCTTTCTGCAAGCAAACCTGGCAAATTAAATACAGCCTGGTGTATTCAAGAGCTGGATATCTTAACTAAAGGAAGGTTGTCCTCCAAAATGCCATCCACCAAAGCAAACGTTTGATGAAAATCTTCCTTTAAGGCTGCAACGATGAATCATGTTGTCTTGCTGTGGTTACCTCCAGAGCACTGCCACTTCCTGTTGCAGGAGGCCACCCAAGCTGAGGACTATTCACAGCATTCACTTTGACAAACCTAAGCCTCCGCTTGAGAAAAATCTTCTGAAGAAAAATCTAAAAAGACACCCTTTGGATAAGGATCGGATTTGCCCAGAGGAGTCTTCACTGGTTGCCAAGCAGACGTTGGGGTCTCAAGTTTATACCCGGAACAATGGGTGTCAGATCCTTTCACAGAAAGCCTGATGGTCCATTACTGTGCAGAGCCATTGCCAAAAATAGGGGTCCCATTCATAGTCGGGTGAAAGCCTAGAATGCCATTGGAATCCTCTGCCGTCTATAAAAGAAAATTGGATAGATGTTATCACAGGCACTTTTATACACCTGCCTCCTACCTGGTCCCATTCTCTTTGGAAGGTTAATCACTGAGAAGGTCAACTAGCAGATAAATTAATTTGAATTCAGACACTATGAATGTTTGCAATACCTCACTCTTTGCCCACTAAGTCTTTTGTCAATCTCATACTGCTGGGGGAAGAGAGAAAGTCCGAGCTGGGCTACAGATTTATGCGGTGGGGATTGTAGGACATGTCTTTGGCATTCCTAACATATGGAGGAAAGTTACATTCATCTAGAGCTGGACATTCGACACGCAGTGGAAGGGTGGAGAGAGGTGGCGGTGAGATGGCCGTGTTAGTGTACACGTGGAAACTGGAGGTGTGTTTTCAGGTGGAGTTGCCGAAAGGCGGGCATGAAGAACATATTCTTGGGAACACCAGAGGTAGCAATGGAGACGCAGAAAGAGAAGCCCATTGGTGACAATTCCCAGGCCACAACTTGCAGAGGATGGGGAGGTCAATCGCGCCACAGCCTGAAGGATTTACCTTCAGTTGAGTTTATTGTCACGTGTACCGAGGTACAGTGAAAAGCTTTTGTTGCCTGCTAACATAATCATAACATAATCATAGCAAAAGGATTTGAGTATAAGAGCAGGGACGTTTTCATAGCCAAAGGATTTGAGTATAAGAGCAGGGAGGTTCGGCTGCAGTTGTACAGGGTCTTGGTGAGACCACACCTGGAGTATTGCGTACAGTTTTGGTCTCCTAATCTGAGGAAAGACATTCTTGCCATAGAGGGAGTACAGAGAAGGTTCACCAGACTGATTCCTGCGATGTCAGGACTTCCATATGAAGAAAGACTGGATAGACTCGGCTTGTACTCGCTAGAATTTAGAAGATTGAGGGGGGATCTCATAGAAACGTACAAAATTCTTAAGGGGTTGGACAGGCTAGATGCAGGAAGGTTGTTCCCGATGTTGGGGAAGTCCAGAACAAGGGGTCACAGTTTAAGGGTTAAGGGGGAAGTCTTTTAGGACCGAGATGAGAAAATCATTTTTCACACAGAGAGTGGTGAATCTCTGGAATTCTCTGCCACAGAAGGTAGTTGAGGCCAGTTCATTGGCTATATTTAAGAGGGAGTTAGATGTGGCCCTTGTGGCTTAAGGGATCAGGGGGTATGGAGAGAAGACAGGTACAGGATACTGAGTTGGATGATCAGCCATGATCATATTGAATGGCGGTGCTGCAGGCTCGAAGGGCCGACTGACCTACTCCTGCACCTATTTTCTATGTTTCTAACCAGTCAGTGGAAAGACAATACATGATTACAATCGAGCCATTTACAGTGTACAGATACAGGATAAGGGAATAACGTGAATAATGTTTAGTGCAATATAAAGTCTGATCAAAGATAGTCCGAAGGTCTCCAATGACGTAGACAGTAAATCAGGACTGCTCTCTTGTTGGTGGTAGGATGGTTCGGTTACCTGCTAACAGCTGAGAAGAAACTGTCCCTGAATCTGGAGGTGTGTGTTTTCACACCTCTGTACCTTATACCCGATAATGACCAGATATTCTGATTATTATTACATTGCTATTTGCGGTGACTGGCTAGGTGCATATTAACAGTTGCATTCCCGACATTCCATCAGTGACTGCACTTGAGAAGTCCTTCGTTGGTGTGGGCACTTTGAAAGGAGCCACGCAAATGCAAGTCTTTCTTTCTTCTCCAAAGGTGTTGTGCTCTTTGCTTGCCGCGTTTCTTTCAGTTGAAAATCGTCAAGTGGCTGGGTGTGCGGCAGCAAGCAATAGTCAGTCGTGTCAGGGAATTGGGCAAGTCCCCACAGGAGTCGAGGTATTAAGGTTGGGGTTTCTGCACTCTCTAGCCCGTGAGGAAATACGCAAGCAGCTCCTCCGCACGGTCAATTAAAAAGACTTAATATTGCCTGACCACATCGTCACGTGCAATTGGTTGCTATGAAGTTCAGTGTTTCTATTATGTAAACAAACTTGACAATCATTTTGCATAGAGTAAAATCAAGCAAACAGCAACAGTGTATCTGTTTCTGGCACTTCCAGCTTTCTCCAGAATAGGCAGGCGTCTGAAAACCAGCACCTCCACAGTACGGCACTCCCGCAGGATTGGGCTGGACAGGCAGCAGAGGCTGAGGCTCTCTTGATTGGGACTCAAACCCACAACCTTCTTACTCAGGGGGTGAGAGTGGGTTGTGCTGAGCCGCAGCTGAAACCCAGTATGAAATTCCACTGTGCTTTTAATGGAGCAGTGGATCCATTTACAACTGGCCTTCATTCGGTAGAGTTCCATGGAAATGACGGTGCCTTCTGCCTCAAGGCCATTCTGGTGTTAGTGCCCAACACTAACCTCTTCGTCTCACCCCATCAAGGTAACCAACTAATCCCATTTGTGTCCTTACACTCTCATGGGAAATTTAGAGTCATACAGCGTGGAAACAGGCCCTTCGGCCCAACTTGCCCACACTGACCAACACGTCCCAGCTACACTGGTCCTGCCTGCCTGTGTTTGGTCCATGTCCCTCCAAACCTGTCCTATCCATGTACCTGTCTAACTGTTTCTTAAACGTAGCAATAGTATCTAAATGTTTTTTTTAATGTTGCAATACTAACGATAGATTTTAAGAGATAGGAGCAGGATTAGACCATTCGGCCCTTTGAGCGGGTTCAGCAATCATGGAGATCAAGGTTGATCTTCCATCTCAGTATCTATTTCCGGCTTCAATTTCCTTCATATCCAGGAATCTATCATTCAGTATAAAGAGAGGCCGTTCGGTCCACCATGCCCAACTTGACAATCAAGTACCTATCTGCACTAAAGGGCCTGTCCCACTTACGCGACTTTCCAGCGACTGTCTTCGACCTTCAAGCTAGAGGGCACTCGTCTGAAAAACCTCGAGCTGGATCGACAGTCAGCGATGAAACCGCGAGCTGGATCGACCGACCGCACACACACACACAAAGGCGGGGGCCAGGGAAAGCGGGGGAGCGCTGCCGGAAATTCACACCCGCGATGACCAGGAAGGTTAAAGACGGCTGCACAGTGTACGGTAAGTTCTTTAGAGAGCGCGGAGGGGGGGGGGGGGGGGGGGGGGGGGGAGGGAGAGAAGGGGAGAGAAGGAGGGGAGAAGGAGTGGAGACACTTTTAAGAAGCCAGACAACTTTAATAAAGTTTAGCGGGCATTTAACATTACTGGTCAGTTTTCCTTGGTTCCGAAAACTCCAATGAGCCAATTAAAATGCCCGGTCAGCAAAGGAGATTGCCTACGGCTGCCCTCGATAGCGACCCCACTCCACTGCACTACAAGTTCAAAAGAACTATGCCAACCAATTTTTACTTGGCAGAAACATTTTCAACATGCTGAAAAGTTTTACACGACCAAACTGAGGCTGCGCGTATGCGTAAACTTCCCTCAAGCATGAAGGAGAGTTCCAGTGACCTCATAGGACCACGTGTCGACCATGCTGCGAGTTTGAGTCGAGCGCAAACTCGTATAAACACGCAAATTAGGTCGCCGCAGTGAGACAGCCCCTTAATCGCACCTTCCAGCACTTGGGCTGTAGCCTCTATGCCTTGGTGATTCAAGTACTCGTTTATAGACCGCCTGATTTCTATTTTGAATGAATCTTTGAGAGCCATCTGATGTAGAGTATTGCATAGATTCACCACCCTCTGATTAAAGAAATTTCTCCTTGCCGACCCGTTATTCCCAAATTGTTCCTCTAGTCCACATCTCCTCACGCAGGGAAAAGATCTTTCCCAAATCCAGTCCGTCAAACTAACAAGAAAGTTGTAACTTTCCTGTGATCTCTTCTCATTCCTCTCAATGGTAGGGAATGCAGTCCCACTTTACTCTCTCTCCTTACACAGTAAACCTGCCATCTGTGGAACCAGTCCAGTGAATCTGCATTAAATTCTCTATATCGCAGATCGCTCCAAGCTTCAGTGAGCAGAGCACACAACTGTGCACAATTCTCCAGGTCTGCTCTCGCCAGGTTTTTTTATCAGCAGCATATGAGTTTCAAATTGTCCCAATGACTATTGCCGAGTCATAGAGCCATATAGAATGGAAATAGGCCCTTCAGCCCAACTTGCCCATGCCCACCAAGAAGCTGCCTGACCGGCTGAGTTACTCCAGCATTTGTGTCCTTTTTTTTGGGGAATGGAAGTTGGGATGGACTGCAGATGCTGGTTTAAACCAAAGAAAGGCACAAAATGCTGGAGTTACTCAGCGGGACAGGCAGCATCTCTGGAGAGAAGGAATGGGTGACAAGTTTTTGGGTCGAGACCCTTCAACTATTTAACCTTTTGCGCCCCAACATTGTTCTGTTTATTCTTCGCGTGTTCCCCCAAATATTTATTTGAGAACTCTTTGTATTCATTCATGGGGTGTCGTCATCACTGGAGAGGTTGGGATTTATGACCATCCCAGGCCATGTTGGGATTGGACTTGGATCCCGACACACTGCAGAGTTGAAAGGCCTTGTGTTTCAAAGTGCGCCTCTTGTGCAGAACCAGCTAATCAACCTCCGATGGTCTCCACCTGGATGCCAGCTCTGCCACAAAATTGGGCCGTAAGGTTTTATAAGAGGAAGTGATGTCGTTCCAGGTAGAGAATACGGACTGCACTTTGAAAGGGGAATTATTGAACACGATCGAGGAAGTTAAAGATTATTACCTCAGAATAGGTTCCATCAGTGGTTAACACCATTTTAAGCATAATAATAGATTCCGAGCTCATTGCCTTTTCTTTCCCCTTTTTGCAAATTTTCATTTTGAGAGTGAACCGGATTTGGTCAATTTTCACAATTTTCTTCCGCCCTAATTTGCCCTTTCATTGGGCTTCATGAAAATAATTCCCGCTCGCCACTCTAATGTGTTCATCCTCAAGAATGAATACATTTGGAGTTGCTCGGCCAAGCCACCTGCACGCCAGCAAGGCTGGGACCATTGAGCAATCGAGGTCTCTCCACTTCCTCTCCCGGCAAAAGGGTTTCATCATCATTCAAGGTGGCTTACCGCAGTGGTCAATACAGTCACTGTCCAGCCAAAGCCATCAAAAGTGAAAGATAGCGGTTGAAAGAATTACATACCAAGATGGCGGATGCTGGTCAATCTCAAAATTCTCAAGCGGTTTAAACGGCAATGTAGTGGACTATTTGCCCTTTAAGTCATTTACCCTTTAACTCAATCAACTCATTGCTCACCCAACCTCAACTCAATTTATTTGCCACATTCCTTGCTATCCTTGTCCAATACAAATCCATCAGTCGTGGGCCTGAACAGTTCATAGAAACACAGACAATAGGTGCAGGAGTATCCCATTCGACCCTTCGAGCCTGCACCGCCATTCAATATGATCATGGCTGATCATCCAACTCAGTATCCTGTACCTGCCTTCTCTCCATACCCCCTGATCCCTTTAGCCACAAGGGCCACATCTAACTCCCTCTTAAATAAAGCCAATGAACTGGCCTCAAGTACCTTCTGTGGCAGAGAATTTCACAGATTCACCACTATCTGTGTGAAAAAAAATTTCTCATCTCGGTCCTAAAAGACTTTCCCCTTATCCTTAAACTGTGACCCCTTGTCCTGGACTTCCCCAACATTGGGAACAATCTTCCTGCATCTAGCCTGCCCAACCCCTAAAGAATTTTGTAAGTCTCTATAAGATCACCCCTCAATCTTCTAAGTTCTAGCGAGTACAAGCCGAGTCTATCCAGTCTTTCTTCATATGGAAGTCCTGACATCCCAGGAATCAGTCTGGTGAACCTTCTCTGTACTCCCTCTATGGCAAGAATGTCTTTCCTCAGATTAGGAGATCAAAACTGTACGCAATTGTTCAGTTCCCTGAACATCCATAACCAAGCGGGAAGGAGAATTCCACATTTTCAAAATACCAAGAAAGAGTTTTTAACAGGCTCTCTCTGCAAGAGGACATTGACCTCTAAAGGATTCTTGAGTGCCCAGAATGCTCCAATTTACCTCAACTTTCTCCAGTGTGGGCTGAATATCGACCTAGTCCAGATCTAACAATGAAAAACCAAAATCAAAACCCCAGCGGATCTGATAAGACAGTCGTTAGGTAACCACTGTGTTTTTGGTTTCAAATATAAAAATCTTGGGCTTACCTTGTACAGATCAACAGTGCACCAGCTGTTTTGTTCCTCAGGGTGTAAGTGTGAGCATTTGTTCATATGAGACAACGGGACAGTCATTGTCGGGTGGAATGCGGGAAGGTTTGTCTGCTTCCCTCCCACACAGGGTGCAGTGGAGCTGAAAAGTGGGAATGCTATTCCGTTTGGCTGGTTGGCACCAGGGAGCCAGTCCGTTTGACTGCAAGTCTCGTGTGCATGACTAGCTAGTGCACTGCTTGGGTGACTGAAGTCAAGTCTGCTGCTCTGTGGAGGAGCAGAAACACAGGGAGGGGCACTGGATGGTGAATTAAAGAGGGGTGTGTTGTGCTGTGAGTTAACCCTGCAGCTCTGTGCAGCCCTCGTGTATCCATAGCTGACGCTGCAGTTGATGGAGGCAGCTGGATTTTGTCCGGTGACTGGGGATGGGCTGGGATTGCTGGGCTGTTGGTGATAATGGGGCGGCTGTCGGTTGTAGTACTGCGTGGGGAGCAGTAGATCGCGTGACTGCCCGTGCTGCTGCAGTTGAAGGCTTGGTCTTGTCGCCAGCTGCTTGTGCAGGACCTGCTGCGGTACATATTGCCGCTGCATGGGGCCAGGGGCATACTGCTGCTGCCGTGAATGGGACCAATGCACGTTCTGTTGTTGAAACAAGTCCTGCTGCGGCATGCTTTGTGCCCCGTTACAAGGTTGCATAGCTTCCTGGGGCAAGTACCTTGCCTTGGAGGGCTGTTGAGGAACGGACGATGGCAGGCTCTGCTGCAAGTGCAATGACGCTGTCTGAGGTGACCGGTTACTTTGCCTCTGTGACATTCCCGAGCATTCAGGCAATTGGTCCCCTGTGCCGAAATGATCTTTCAATCCAGTCGGCTGGTGCAAACTCTGCCCGTTCATCTCCTTCTGCTTCAGTGATTCGTGGACGTAGGACAAAACCTGGTCGTTTGTCACCATGTCATTCAGGGAGCATTCTGTATTCACACCCATGTTCAATGTGCTCTCCACCCAATGCATGAGCTCCAAGTCTTCTGGTGCCAAGCTCTCCAGTATATTGGGCAGCCCAGCTAACCCCTCGCCATTGTCACTTTGAAGGAAGTCATCCAATATGGACAACAGATCATCTTCCTGCTTACCGCTGGGATCTTCCTTTTTTACAGCGTGCTCCCCGTTCGCAGGGCATGGTGTACTGGCTGCGGAAGCGCTGGCAACTGCCCCGCCAATTCGGCTGAACGAGTACTTGGGTTCCACTGCCGGGTGGCTGATGTACACCGCCTTGTCTTGGCTCATCATGGCTCCAAGGAGTGAGTTGGGATCCACACATCCATTCTGCTCCGCGCCGGGATTACCGTTCTCAGCCGGAAAGGGGTTGGTGAGCCCGAGCAGAGGGGAACAGTTGTCGTACAAGGCAGCCTCTCCCGTTGAGAACGGTAGTTGGAATGGCATTGTACGTTTATGAAAGTGATCCATCCCTTCTTTATCCCTGTGGGAACATAGCAGAAGTACATCTGTGCGTGAGTTATTGCGGGAGGACGCAAAATCAATCTTCACTATCAACTTATTCATAGTCACACAGCATGGAAACAGGCCCTTCAGCCCACCAAGACCATGGTAACTATCCCACTTAATTCATAAATCCATATCATAGGATTCGGCCCATCAGGTCCATTCCGCCATTCAATCACGGCTGATCTATCTTCCCCTCTCAGCCCCACTCTCCTGCCTCCTCCCCGTAACCCTTCATACTCTTACAAGTCAATTATCTGTCAAACCCCACCTTAAACATTCTGTGGCAAGACCCGCATTTAATCCCTGTCCCTACTTACCCTGAATGAAATGAGCTCACCAGGCCTATTCAGAGGATAGTTTGGAGTCATATTTGCACCAGATTGGGCAAGGATGGAAAATTTACTTCCCTGAAGGACATGGGCAAAGCGGAGGGGTCTTTATGGCAGAAGGTAGTTCGACTCACACTTCATATCCAGTTATTTAAATAACTAAAGGTCAGCCTCAGTTGCAAGAGTGGGATTTGAACTCCTGTCTAGGGAATATTAGTCTCGGCCTCCCAACCTGCGAGACTGGTAACCCATATGTCGCATAATCCCAACCAGTAATGTTGAATAACCAGGACAGCGGCCCCATAGCAGAAGTGTCCACGTCGTGGGGGCTGGAAACTGGAAGTATCCTGAGCTAATTCTGCCACCACCGTCATATATTGCCACAAGTGATGGCTTCCACTGAACGGACGGACGATGACAGCGAGGTCAACATTTGTAACAAGACGGACATGAAAAGAAGAATTAGACCAGGAGAGTTTTATTACGTCGATGAATTAATGAAATAAAGACCAGCCACCGTATTTCCCGGCAATGAAGACGCACCCCCATTTTGAGTTGCTAAATTTTGAAAAAAGGCTCCTCTCCCCCCCCCCCCACCCGCCCGCCACTCAGCAATGCTGTCCTTTTGCAGCCGCTGTACTGACGGACAGCCAAGTCTATCTTTCTTGGTGAACAATCTAACCTTCCGCCTCCAAGAAGCAGGTACATTTTTGGTCCTTTTTTTTGGGTAAGTAATAGCGTCTTCTCTGCCGGGAAATACGGTACAATGGTGGAAAATAGGTTGCAAAAAGTTGCTATCACATCTAATCGTGAAATAAGTGCTTGCCATACTTGCCAAAATTTTGACTGAACAGTATACACAAGCTTTAACAGCATCAACAATATCACATGAAGATCTTCAGTCTACATACGTTAAGAGTCTCTGCTTTGCGATGATGCAATCTGGCTGCCCATTCTTATAGACCGTTCGAGCATCTGCCTGCACCCAGATCCAGATGTTCTGCTTCGTCAGTAGTCTGAAGATAGTTAATCCACTCTCTCCTGTCTTCATCACTGGGGAAGACACAAGTGAATGGTTAGAAACCACTTTTTTTCTGCACAAATGGTGGTGGGTGTATGGAACAAGCTGCCAGAGGAGGTAGTTGAGGCTGGGACTATCCCCACGTTAGACAGGTACATGGATAGGACAGGTTTGGAGGGGTATGGACCAAACGCGGGCAGGTGGGACTAGTGTTTAACTGCAGATGCTGGAAAATCGAAGGTAGGCAAAAGTGCTGGAGAAACTCAGCGGGTGCAGCAGCATCTAAGGAGCGAAGGAAATAGGCGACGTTTCGGGCCGAAACCCTTCTTCAGACTAGTGTAGCTGGGACATTGTTGGCCGGTGTGGGTAAGTTGGGTTGAAGGGCCTGTTTCACCCTGTGACTCTAAACAGCCCAGACCAGGCACCGTAGTGTGGGCAGGAAGTGTGAAACAGAAAGGACAATTATGAAACAAAGCACGGGGAAATAAAGATGTACGTTTCTACAGTGCTGTTCATGACCCCAGGCCAAGCTTTACAGTCACAAAGTACTTTCTGAAATATAGACATGGTGGCAGTGTCCGAAATTCAGGGGCCAATATCCACACAGATGTGATGATGACTGTTTTTTAATCAATTTTGATAACTTTGCTTGAAGAATGAGCATTAGTCCAGGACACGAGGCGAGATCCCCAGCCTTTCCCCCCTGCGACCACGTGAGCTCCCCCCCCCCCCCCCCCACATCCCAAACACATTTGGGTTGGTAGGTTAATTGGCCGCTGTATATTGCCCCTAGTGTAGGCGTGTGGTAGAAAGTGGAGGGAGTCGATGGGAATGTACGGAGAATAAAGTGGGGATTAGTGTAAATAGGTGGTTGATAGCCCAAGAACGACATCAATGTCAGTGCTCCTTCTGTGACCATTAGCACCGTAGCATTAATTGAAGATTCAATACATGAAGAAGGGTTTCGGCCCGAAACGTTGCCTATCTCTTTCGCTCCATAGATGCGGCTGCACCCGCTGAGTTTCTCCAGCGTTTTGTGTACCTTCAATGTGTACAAAATGTGGTCACATAACAGAGGGTGGCACAGCGCCGGAGACCCGGGTTCCATCCTAACTACGGGTGTTGTCTGTACGTTCTCCCCGTGACCTGCGTGGGTTTCCCCGGGGATCTTCGGTTTCCTCCCACACTCCAAAGACGTACAGGGTTTGTAGGTTAATTAGCTCGGTGTAAGTGTACATTGTCCCTGGTGTGTGTTGGATAGTGTCGGTGTGCGGGGATCGCTGGTCGGCGCGGCCTCGGTGGGCCGAAGGGCCTGTTTCCGTGCTGCATCTCGAAATAAACAAAATAATTTTCTCATCGACTTCGGCACATCTGACATTTAAGTAATTGAGTCGCTATCATGCGACTAGTCAACAAAATAGAGAGAGTACAGAGGAGATTTACTAGAATGTTGCCTGGGTTTCAGCACCTAAGTTACAGAGAAAGGTTGAACAAGTTAGGTCTTTATTCTTTGGAGCGCAGAAGGTTAAGGGGGGACTTGATAGAGGTCTTTAAAATGATGAGAGGGATAGACAGAGTTGACGTGGATAAGCTTTTTCCATTGAGAGTAGGGAAGGTTCAAACAGGAGGACATGATTTGAGAATTAAGGGACAAAAGTTTAGGGGTAACATGAGGGGGAACTTCTTTACTCAGAGAGTGGTGGCTGTGTGGAATGAGCTTCCAGTGGAAGTGGTGGAGGCAGGTTCGATTTTATCATTTAAAAATAAATTGGATAGGTGTATGGATGGGAAAGGAATGGAGGGTGCGGGTAGATGGGATTAGGTGAGAGTAAGTGTTCGGCACGGACTAGAAGGGCCGAGAGGGCCTGTTGCCGTGCTGTGCTTGTTATATGGTGATATGGTTATATTGTCACTATTTAAGTTGTCGACTATAAGCCACTGTAATTATAATGGTGGGTGGCGGAGGGAAAATTCAAGGTGAACAATACCCGTCAGTGATTCCCTCCCCAGCTGCAGAACTGCCACTTACACCGAACATGGTTGTCAGCACAGTACAGCATGTCGTGAGCATGGATAAACTGGTATCCTGAACCTCTCATGCACAGCTCCAGTTCTGAGTAGCCAAGCACAATTCGGGCCCTGGAAACGAGAAGAGAAAGAAACCAGGAGCATCATCTCAAGGGTCAACATCTCATAGACACACCAGCCACATTCCACAATCGCACAAGAAAAGGACGAGTGAGCTACTGCACGATCACCGCCAGCAGAATCCCGCACGGCGCCACGCTGAGAGCGATCTTCATCACGGCTTTATGGACTACCTGATACACTCCTATTTCCATTTCCCTCACTTTCTACCGAAGGCATCCAAATACTTCATCAACCTTTGCAAGAAATACAAGGCACATTTTGTAATGGTCAGAGGACTGTGTGAGACAGTAATAGAAACATAGACAATAGGTGCAGGAGTAGGCCATCCGGCCCTTCGAGCCAGCACCGCCATTCAAAGTGAACATGGCTGATCATCCCCAATCAGCACCCCATTCCTGTTTTCTCCCCATATCCCCTGACTCCGTTAGCCCAAAGAGCTAAATCTAACTCTCTCTTGAAAAAATCCAGTCAATTGGCCTCCGCTGCCTTTGGTGGCAGAGAATTCCACAGATTCACAACTCTCTGGGTGAAAAAATGTTTCCTCATCTCAGTCCTAAATGGCCGACCCCTTATTCTTAAACTGTGACCCCTGGTTCTGGACTTCCCCAACATCGGGAACATGTTTTCTGCATCTAACCTGTCCAATCCTCTAAGAAATTTATATGTTTCTATAAGATCCCCTCCCATCCGTCTAAATTCCAGTGAATACAAGCCCAGGCGACCCATTCCTTCGTCATATGTCCGTCCCACCATCCCGGGAATGAACTGGGTGAACCTACACTGCCCTCCCTCAATAGCAATAATGTCCTTCCTCATTTTAAAAGAGTTATCTCTTTTATCTTACAAGAGATAAAAGAGCTTATTATCCTCTATTCAGCAAAAGGGGATAACAAGCCAATAATGCATTCATTTTTTCACACAGAGAGTGGCGAATCTGTGGAATTCTCTGCCACAGAAGGTAGTTGAGGCCAGTTCATTGGCTATATTTAAGAGGGAGTTGGATGTGGCCCTTGTGGCTAAAGGGATCAGGGGGTATGGAGAGAAGGCAGGTACAGGATACTGAGTTGGATGATCAGCCATGATCATATTGAGTGGCGGTGCAGGCTCGAAGGGCCGCATGGCCGACTCCTGCACCTATTGTCTGTGTTTCTTGGGTCAGCAGGTGGCTTGTCGTAGCCAAGCCCTTATCTACTCAAGAAGTTACACGTGTGTTTCATATGGAAATAGTGTGCAAGTGGGTGGCACGGTGGCGCAGCGGTAGAGTTGCTGGTTTCAATCCAGAGCCGTTTCAGACCCTGACTACGGGTGCTGTCTCCCCGTGACCTGCGTTTGTTTTCTCCGAGAACTTTGATTTCCTCCCACACTCCAAAGACATACGGGTCTGGAGGTTAATTGGCTTGGTGGAAGTGTAAATTCTCCCTACTGTGTGTAGGGGTAGTGTTAATGTGCGGGGATCGCTGTTCGGTGCGGACTCGGTGGGCCAAAGGGCCTGTTTACGCACCGTATATCTCTAAACTAAATTAAGTGTAACATTCGAGGACAAGTTCACAAATGGGAGTTCAAGTTCTCTTCAGACATTGCCATTTCCATGGCCATCTGTAAATTTGGTCCATTGCCTACAGTGTAAAGACAGAAACTTCACCTATCCCTCCATCCCGACCACCATGGAAACCACCACACAAGGCCCCGCTAAAATACCTACTTTGCATCGCAGGCAACAGGTGAAAAGTCGAGCTTGTGTTTGGTCTGAAACAGAGCACTCCTGGTCCGGATTTCAAGGATGGAAGGCACCTGGAGAGGGGTTGCAATGGCAAACAGTGCCAGCTGTGGTGGGAGGAGGGAGCCATCTTCTGCCCGCTTGTTCTGCCCATGGAGGTACTTCAGTCTGCCTTCAATGCTGAGAGCCTCGGAGAGGGCAAAGAAAAAAAAGCTTTTAACTCAACCAGTGTGTTACTTCAACAAGAGAAAGGTACAAGCCTTAGCAACTAATGCTGGGAACCATTAGACGATCCCAAGTTAGCTCATATACAATAAACAGTTTCTTCCCAGCTGTTATCAGGCAACTGAACTGTCCTCTCACCAACTAGAGAGTGGCCCTGACCTCTTTGGAGATACTCGGACTATCTTTAATCGGACTTTACTGGACTTTATCTTGCACTAAACGTTATTCCCTTTATCCTTCATCTGTCCACTGTGGACGGCTCGATTGTAATCATGAATTGTCTTTCTGCTGATTGGATAGCACGCAACAAAAACACGTGACTATTGTAAACTAAACAAAACATTGATTCATTATTTTCAATCACATTTTGCGAGTGATTGGTGCCCCTTAAAGATCTACCTGTCAAAGCCCTCTCAGTCTTTGACAATCGTCTTCTGAAAGGCCAAGACTCACCCAACTGCGTGACTGGCCCACAACCACTCTCTACGCACCTCGCCCCAGCTCCCTCGTGACGTCGTGCCCATTCCACTTCCCTCCACCAGCACGCCCAACTCACTTCCCCCTGACATGGAACAACTTCCTCCCGACACCGTATCATCCTTGTTTCTACTTTTAGCGTGTCATTGAAGCAAAGAAAGGTGACGTTTCCAACAATGCCCACCTCCTGCGGTGAAAGTAAAACACACCTGGCAGCCAGATGCTGCTGCCACTTACTAAAGTGGCACAACAAAGGGCTGTGCATTTACGCCCTGCAGCTCGGGATCAGGGCAATACTGGGGGGAACTATTTTGGAGTGGAAGATTGCATGACAGTGATCCTGTGTGCATTCTAGCTGTCAAATATCCGCCATTCCAACATGGATACACATTTGTGTTTTGGCAGTGGACTAGATTCCCAAACCATGGGGACACCCTGTGTCACAACTGGAGCAATGGCACATGCAGTCACAGCTGGTACACACAGGTACACACCGGGACACAGCTGGTACACACCGGGACACAGGTGGGACATACAGGTATGCGCTGGGACACAGCTGATACACACAGGTGCACAGGTGGGACACACAGGTGCCCACCGGGACACAGGTATACACAGGGACATTGCTGTGACACAGGGACACACCGGGACACGGCTGGTACACAGGTACACACTGGGTCACAGGTGGAACAGAAATACACGGCTGGAATACATAGAAAACATAGAAAAATAGATGCAGGAGGAGGCCATTCGGCCCTTCGAGCCAGCACCGCCATTCAATATGATCATGGCTGATCATCTAAACTCAGGACTCCGTTCCTGCTTTTTCCCCGTATCCCTTTTTAGCCCTAAGAACTAAATCTAACTCTCTCTTGAAAACATCCAGTGAATTGACCTCCACTGCCTTCTGAGGCCGAGAATTCCACAGATTCACAACTCTCTGGGTGAAAAGGTTTTTCCTCATCTCAGTGCAAAATGGCTTACCCCTTATTCTTAAACTGTGACCCCTGGTTCTGGACTCCCCCAACGTGTTTCCTGCATCTAGCCTGTCCAATCCTTTAAGATTTTTATATGTTTCTGTAAGATCCCCTCTCATTCTTCTAAATTCCAGTGAATACAAGCCCAGTCGAGCCATTCTTTCATCATATGTCAGTCTCGCCACTGGCTCAGGCCTGTATGACACAGGCTCATACTATGTCCTAACCGCAACATGCGGCAATTTTCAGAGCTGGTGCATGGCGCGGATCAAAGCTGGGATATAAATTCAAGCCCTGCACAGCTGGAGTGCAGGCACACAGGACACATGACTGCAACTGATGGCATCAGAAAATCTGCAGTGGGCCTCCAATTGGCTTTTGTCAAAACAATTTCACATAAACAATCTTTGATTTGCTATGCATTTTAAGGTACAAAGAGTCCGCGCGACCAGAAAAACTTTTTTTGTATTTCGGGCTGTGGAGTGGGATTGTGGAACAGTTTGAATGTGGAGTTAAAGCAATGTCCTAACATGAACCAGTTCAAAATGACATACAACAAACTTTTTTTCACAAGGTACAGGGGTTAATGTTTATTAATGTTTATTTATTTATTATTTATATATGTTTTTTGGTTACTTCATACATATTACTTGTATGTGTTTATCAGTTGTATGTATATATATGTCTGTATGCATCTCTAATAATTGTCTGGGGTACATCTACAGTTAAATTGTATCTCAAATGAATAATTAGCTATTGTAGATTACATATTGTATATTGTGTTACATATTACATTACTATTGATACATTATCATTAATGTTATTATTATTATAAGCAATGTTATTAATAATGGTGATAATTATTATTACTAATTAATTATTAAATATGGGAGCAGGGTTTAGGGAGAAGGGGTGAGATTAAATAAGTTATTCTGCTTCTCACTCCTTTTTGAGCTTGTAAAGAAAAAGTGTTGGACATTTAAATTTTGCGTTATAACCATATAACCATATAACAATTACAGCACGGAAACAGGCCCTCTCGGCCCTTCCAGTCCGTGCCGTCATTTGTTTTTCCCTAGTCCCATCTACCTGCTCCATTCCCTCCATACCCCTCCATTCCCTTTGCGTTATACTTTTCATTGCTTTGCAAATATTGCCTGGAATGTCCAATTGTTTGACTATTTCGATTTTGTTGTTGTTATTTATTCCTATTTATGTCTTTACTTGTTTGGAACAAATAAACAAACAAACAAACAAATAAATAAATGCATGGAATTAAATCAGTTATTCTCTCCGAAGACTTCCTGGACCCCACAACAAAAAAGACAATTGCCAGTCACAGCAGGGACAGCTGAAGAGATCCAATAGTTTTGTTTAATTTCGTTTTAGAGGTACAGCATGGAAACAGGCCCTAGGGCCCCGAGTCCATTTTGACCAGCGGCCGTCCGTTCACACACTAGTTCTGTGTTATCCCACTTTCTCATCCACTCCCTACACACTAGGGGGCAACTAACCTACAAACCCGCACCTCTTTGTGCTGTGGGAGGACACCGGAGCACCCGGAGGAAACCCACGTGCTCACAGGGAGAACGTGCAAACTCCACACACGCAGCACCCAAAGTCAGGATTGAACTCGGATCTTGGGCGCTGTTAGGCAGCGGATCTACCAGCTGTGCACAGGAAAGTAAACTGGCTGGAGTTTACCCCCAAGTCCTTTGGAGGCACTAGTGTTGCCCCCCCCCCCCCCCCCGGGCCACAGGAGACATATGCTTCTTGAAGCCACCAGTGTGAATAAGCCTGAATAACCCTTCATTCGAGATACAGCACTTGAACCGTTTCTTACCACGTAGCCAGAGGAGCTGTTGAGGAGAGATCGCATCTTGCACACAAACGTGCGCTCCATGAAGGTGGAGTTCTCCGGTGGGAGTTGCTGCGGGTCATACCTGGCAACAACATCACGCCTTCTGCCAGCACCTTGAGACCAGAAGACAAAAGACACCTTTCAGCACTTTGAGAAGGGACATCACACAGGCTGGACAGCAACCATCAATCCATCAGCACAACGATTGCTTGCGGTCAGAAACCTCCATTACTAGTAAAAAAGGCGAACCCTAAATTTAGTTCACAGTAACATTTAACCCATTTGTCCGTAACAAATGGGGTTAAATGCATTTCTCTCCGTACTCACCTGGGGTTGTTGCCGGCGGCTATGCGCCTGCGCACTGGTGCAGATCAGCGGGCTGCCGGCGGGCGGGTGCGGCACATGCGCACTTGGCAAGTTTGCCGGCGGGTCTGCGCCTGCGCACTGGGTGGGGGTGGGGGGGAGGCCCGGTGATGGGGCTGCCGCGAGCGGCCGGCTGGCGGCAAGAAAGTGCCGCTGATCGCGCGGGCCGGCGCCGCCCGGGCTCAGGGCCGGGCGTGGCGTGGCTCGAAATGGCGCCAGGCCCGGCAACCCTCCCCCACTGCGCACGCGCGGCCACTGGGGCCCGGCAACCCTCCCCCACTGCGCAGGCGCGGACACTAGGGCCCGGCAAAGTGCCGCTGATCGCGCGGGCCGGCAAACCGGGGACACATGGCGCCGGCGTTCACCACGGGAGGAACACCGGCGCGGCGGTGTTCCGTAACAGCACGTTTGGCTGCCGGAACACCGTAAAAAGTTTATTTCGCCGGGATAAAATACGGCGAATCCGGGACACTTGGCATCTCTCCATTACTGGTAAAAAAGGCACCAACACCAGCGCTTAAAATGCGGATTTCAAACATGTCTGAATTGTTACACCGAGAAGATATGAGATTTGTCCGAGCAGGCAAATCAGACCAATTCTTAATGATTTGGTCTCCCTTTATCGATTTATTACAAGCATATGGTGCAAGGTAATCCTGAAAATAAACTGTTTCAGAACCGGGTGAGGGGTGTGCAAAGATACGAAGTAGGTATATCCCTTCCATTTTATTTTCCTTTTATTATCTTTTTTTAAAATTTTATATCTCTCCTCCTTTCTCTCTTTTTCTTGTACTTTTCACAAACTATCACTTTCACCACCTTACCTAACTTTCATTTTCTCTCTTTTTGCTTATATTACTTTTTTATTATTAAATTCAAAAACAGAAGTTGTATATGAAATGTATTATATTATTCTTAAATGTGCCCTATTGTATATGACTTGTAATAAAAATATTATTTAAAAAAAAACCTCTAATATACGTAGCAATTGAACCATCCTATCACCAGAGAGCGGTCCACACCTGACCTACTATCTACCTCATTGGAGACCCTCGGACTATCATTAATCGGACTTTACTGGAGTTTATCTTGCACAAAAAGTTATTTATTCCGTTTATCATGTATCTGTACAGTGTGAACGGCTCGATTGTAACCTTTCAGCTGACTGGTTAGCACGCAACAAAAAAGCTTTTCACTGTACCTCAGTACACGTGACAATAATCTCAACTAAACTAGGTTTATGCAAGTCCGCTCCAACCAAGTCATCCCACCACTCGTCTCTGGGGAACAAATGACAAATGTTCCTGCACTGTTACCCGTGTGCCCTGAGCCCATTAACACGCAGAAATCAATCCGTGTTTGATTTCAGTCAACGCTAAGGTTCTGCTGTAGGTCATCCATCTGAGGTAGTGTTCGCCAGAGGTGCCATATTATATACCCCAACACTTTTCAGTTCCTTATGAAAATGAACACAGAAGAAACATCAAACAGTGCAGCACAGGAGCAGGCCACTCAGCCCGCAAGGTCTCTTCTGAAATGCCTGGATTGAATGGATGTGGAGAGCATGTTTGCACTAGTGGGTTACTAGGTCAGCCTCAAGTTAGTGGGGTTAGGAGGGAGAGATAGATCTGCCGTGATTGAATGGCGCAGTAGACTTGATGGGCCGAGTGGCCTAATTCTGCACCTATCTCTTATGATCTAGTGGGAGAGTCTAGGACCAGGGACCATGGTCTCAGAATAAAAGGACATGCCCTTAGAAAGGAGATGAGAAAGAATTTCTTCAGTCAGAGGGTGGTGAATCTGTGGAATTCATTGCCTCAGACGGCTGTGGAGGCCAAGTCAATGGGTATTTTTAAGGCAGAGATTGACAGGTTCTTGATTAGTAAGGATGCCATGGGTTATGGGCAGAAGGCAGGAGACCGGGATGGGAGGGAGAGATAGATCAGCCATGATTGAATGACGGAGGAAACTTGATGGGCTGAATGGCCTAATTCTGCTCCTGTGACTTATGAACATGAATTTGATGCCTACTTAAACTAATCTCCTTTACCTACATGTGATGCATATCCCTCCATCCCCTGCATATCCACGTGCCTACCTAAAAGCCTCATGGGCCTCCACCATTACCCTGGTAGCACACTTCAGGCACCGACCGGCCTGTTGTGTGAAAATAACTTGCTCTGCACATCTCCCTTGAACGTCGCTCCTCTCTAGCTCTGCCCTCTCGTTTTCGACATCTCCACCCTGGGAGAAATGTTCCAACTGTCTTCCCTATCTATGCCTCTCATCATTTTATACAAGACTATCAGGTCTCCCGCACCTCAGCCTCCGAACACTGAAGAGAAAGCCAGCCAAGTTTGTCCAACTGCTCCTTAAAGCTAATACCCTCCAATCCAGGCAGCATCCTGGTAAACCTCCTCCGCACGCTCTCTGAAGCCTCCACAGCCTTCCTGCAACGAGCCAATCAGAACATCACACAATATACAAAAAGTGACCCAACCAAAGTCCTATAAAGCTGCCGCAAATTTTTCCGGACTTTTTCAGTGACAAGGGGACGCAGGGATATTCAGTGACCCATCCCCCAACCTATACGTATGTCTCGAGCAACGAGATAACGAGCTTCGCATGGGAAGAAATGTCTTACCCGCATTGGACAGCGGTGATGGGTTGAGTGCCCAGTGGAGCTGCCGCTGAAACTCATCTTGGTCGTCGGGATGGATCAGTTCGAAGACAGGCTGGTGCATGACAGCAGTCTACAAGAGACAACAAAACAAACCGTCACAGATATTTGCTGCCATATTTCGTCTTCAATGGGCCTGGTGTATTCTGCTGGGGTTTCCTTTGCTGCCCCTTCGTTGTGTGAGAAGAGAGAAGAATGAAGTCAATATGGGCGGTCAAGCTGACGCAGCGAAAAAACTCGTACTCAAATTTTGGAAAAAGGCTACTATACCAACAGTCAAAATGTGGATTGGTAATATGTTGGAAACGGCCCATTCGGAAGAAATGAGACTCCTCCTAATAGAAAGAAAAGACCAATTCTTAACGAGTTGGTCTCCAGTTATTGACCATGTGGATTCATGGGGTGTAATAACATCGTAAAATTAAAAATTCTGGGTTTGGGCGAAAAATGATTAAGAATATAAAAAAAACATCGACTTGTGGCGTGGGAGAATCTCCTTTCTGCTTCACTTTCTCACTTATTTCTTTCTTTGGCTTGTACTCGCTAGAATTTAGAAGACTGAGGGGGGATCTTATAGAAACGTACAAAATTCTTAAGGGTTTGGATAGGCTAGATGCAGGAAGATTGTTCCCGATGTTGGGGAGGTCCAGAACAAGGGGTCACAGTCTAAGGATAAGGGGGAAGTCTTTTAGGACCGAGATGAGGAAAACATTTTTCACACAGAGAGTGGTGAGTCTCTGGAACTCTCTGCCGCAGAAGGTAGTTGAGGCCAGTTCATTGGCTATATTTAAGAGGGAGTTAGATGTGACCCTTGTGGCTGAAGGGATCAGGGGGTATGGAGAGAAGGCAGGTATAGGATAGTGAGTTGGATGATCAGCCACGATCATATTGAATGGCGGTGCAGGCTCGAAGGGCCGAATGGCCTGCTCCTGCACCTATTTTCTATGTTTCTATGTTTCCATGTTTACACTACACTCACTAGACTATCCTTTACCCTTCACTACTTCTTTCTTTCTCATTTCTTTCTTAAAAAAAAAGTAGGAAGTTGTACAAAGAATGTTTTAATAATTCTGGGAACCTGTAAAAAGGTACCATCAAAATGTAATGTACTTACTTCTAATAAATATATATATTTTTTAAAAAGGTGGCGTCGCGGTAGAGTTGCTGCCTTACATGCAGCGCCGGAGACCCGGGTTCGATCCCGACTACGGGCGCTGTCTGTACGGAGTTTGCACGTTTTCCCCGTGACCTGTGTGGGCTTTCTCCGAGATTTCCGGTTTCCTCCCGCACTCCAAAGACGTACAAGTTTGGAGGTTAATTGGCTTGGTAAATTAACCACCGGGGCGCCGGGGAGTTGGCCAGCCCTGCCGTTTTTCGACCTTTGTTACTTTTAACGTCTGTTAAGAGTTTGTTTTAATGTACTTCGGTTTGTTTTATGTGGGGGGGGGGGGGATCGGGGGAAACTTTTTTTTTCAAGTTCCTACCTTCCCGGAGATGTGATTGATTTTCGGATCACATTCTCCGGGCTCTGCGGCCTACCATCGCTGGAGCTGGGAGCAGCCTCGGACTGTTGTGAGCCCCACCGCGGGGGGTGGTCTTAACATCGGAGTTGATCCCTTGCCTGGGATCGCTCCCACCGTGGCCTGCGGACTTACCATCTAGGGCTCGCAGTCTTGGGAGAGGCTAGTCGGGAGCTCCAACGCCGCAGAAGGTTCATCCAGCCCCGACGCGAGGTTCGATCGCCCGGCGCGGGGGAGCTGACATCCCCCCGATGCAGGAGCTGATCACCTCGACGCAGAGGGCCCGAACGCCGCCGGCTACAGGAGTCAAGATCATCCCGTCAACGGGGGCTCGAGGCCCCCGACCGAGGAAGAACTAAGGAAGGACTTGAACTTTATTTCGCCTTCCATCACAGTGAGGAATGTGTAGGAGTCACTGTGGTGGATGTTCATGTTCAAATGTGTTTTTGAAGTGATCTATTGCTTTTAATTGTATGACTGACCTGGCCAGTGAAATTCCTCGTTTGTTGCAAAACATACTTGGCGAATAAAGCGAGATTCTGATTCTGATGTGAAAAAAAAATTAGTCCCTAGTGGGTGTAGGATAGTGTTAGTGTGCGGGGATCGCTGTTCGGCGCGCACCCGGAGGGCAGAAAGAACATTTCAAAATCCAGCGGCGACAAAAAAAATGTCGCGACACTTGAGGAAACACCGCACGTCAATATGGCGTCACACCGCGACCTTTTCGGTGACCTGATACGTCAGTGAATGGTGCCGGCAGTCGCCGAAATAAAATCGGCAAGTGGGACAGGCCCTTCAAGGCCCACAGGATTAACAAGAGGATGGATGCAGCAAAGTTGACAGTTGGCGACGGCTGCAGGGAACATTACTCTCCTGCTGTCAGTGAGTAGGAAGGAACCGCAGATGCTGGTTTAAACTGAAGATGGACACACAAGGCTGGAGTAACTCAGTGGGACAGGCAGCATCTCTGGAGAGAAGGAATGGGCCTTTCCCCTCACCCTCAACCTGAAGAAGGGTCTCGACCAGAAACGTCACCCATTCCTTCTCTCCAGAGACGCTGCCTGTCCCTCAGTCTGAAACATAGAAAATAGGTGCAGGAGTAGGCCATTCGGCCCTTCGAGCCTGCACCGCCATTCAATATGATGACGGCTGATCATCCAACTCAGTATCCTGTACCTGCCTTCTCTCCCTACCCCCTGATCCCTTTAGCCACAAGGGCCACACCCAACTCCCTCTTAAATATAGCCAATGAACTGGCCTCAACTACCTTCTGTGGCAGAGAATTCCACAGATTCACCACTCTGTGTGAAAAATGTTTTTCTCATCTCGGTCCTAAAAGACTTCCCCCTTATCCTTAAACTGCGACCCCTTGTTCTGGACTTCACCAACATCGGGAACAATCTTCCTGCATCTAGCCTGTCCAACCCCTTAAGAATTTTGTAAGTTTCTATAAGATCCCCCCTCAATCTTCTAAATTCTAGCGAGTACAAGCCGAGTCTATCCAGTCTTTCTTCGTATGGAAGTCCTGCCATCCCAGGAATCAGTCTGGTGAACCGTCTCTGTACTCCCTCTGTGGCAAGAATGTCTTTCCTCACTGAAGGAGGGTCTTCGCCCATTCTTTCTCTCCAGAGATGCTGCGTGTCCCGCTGAGTTACTCCGGCTTCTTGCGTCTATCTGCAGCACTCACTGTCGGTTGGACAACAATGAGGCAAATGTAACCTCTCCACCACAGCTTTACTTTGTCCAATTTTCAACCTGTTCGGCGGGCAATGACTTCCACCTGTTTATCTTCCAGCCCCCCACTCCCGGCCAATGTGGTCCAACGCCACATCATTGTACCTGTCGCTTGCCCACCCTGGTATTGCGAGCTCTGCTACTGACCTGGTGGAAGCCCAGGTAGTCCTGCACAGTGGGGGAAGTGTAGAAGATGTCGCCTTCTGCTGTCACCACCAACACAAATCCATTCAGAGCCTGGCAAATGAAAAGACATTGAACACTGGAGATCAACAATTCTCTCAGGTATATTCCCTTTGTCTTATCCAACCCTCTCCTACTCTCTTTTCTACTTAAAACTGCGCCGCCATCTTGCTTTCTCAGTAGGAGAGCTCCCCCTCCCCTCACCCCACTCACCATCAACAACACCACAGTCACATCCATGGAGTCTTTTAAGTTCCTCTCCAGGGACCTTAAATATAACCATATCACCATATAACAATTACAGCACGGAAACAGGCCATCTCGGCCCTTCTAGTCCGTGCTGAACGTTTATTCTCCCCTAGTCCCATCTACCTGCACTCAGACCAGAACCCTCCATTCCATTTCCCGTCCATATACCTATCCAATTTATTTTAAATGATAAAATCGAACCTGCCTCCACCACTTCCACTGGAAGCTCATTCCACACAGCCACCACTCTCTGAGTAAAGAAGCTCCCCCTCATGTTGCCCCTAAACTTTTGTCCCTTAATTCTCAAATCATGTCCTCTTGTTTGAATCTTCCCTACCCTCAATGGGAAAAGCTTATCCACGTCAACTCTGTCTATCCCTCTCATCATTTTAAAGACCTCTATCAAGTCCCCCCTTAACCTTCTGCGCTCCAAAGAATAAAGACCTATCTTGTTCAACCTTTCTCTGTAACTTAGGTGCTGAAACCCAGGCAACATTCTAGTAAATCTCCTCTGTACTCTCTCTATTTTGTTGACATCTTTCCTATAATTTGGCGTCCAGAATTGTACACCATACTCCAGAATTGACCTCACCAATGCCACCATCGACTCCACAGTCAAAAAGGCCCAACAGAGGATGTACTTCCTGCGACAGCTGAGGAAGCACAATCTGCCACAGGCAATGATGGTCCAATTCTACACGGCCATCGTAGAGTCTGTCCTCACCTTCTCCATCATGGTCTGGATTGGCTCGGCCACCAAGCACGACACCTGGAGGCTGCAGTCAATCGTCCGATCAGCAGAGAAGGTTATTGGCTGCAACCTTCCCTATATTGATGAACTGTACACTGCAAGGGCCAGGAAGCGAGTGGGCAAGATCATCTCTGACCCCTCTCACCATGGCCACAAACTCTTTGAATCACTTCCCTCTGGAAGGCGACTCCGGACGGTCAAAGCTGCCACAGCCAGACATAAAAACAGCTTTTTTTCCACGAGCAGTAGCTCTACTCAAGAACCAAGGGTGAAAAAGTGTTTTCTCACCTCAGTCTTAAATGATCTCCCCATTATTCTAAGACTGTGGCCCCTGGTTCTGGACTCGCCCAACATTGGGAACATTTTTCCTGCATCTAGCTCGTCCAGTCCTTTTATAATTTTGTATGTTTCTATAAGATCCCCCCTCATCCTTCTAAACTCCAGTGAATACAAGCCTAGTCTTTTCAATCTTTCCTCATATGACAGTCCCGCCATCCCAGGTATTAATCTCGTGAACCTACGCTGCACTGCCTCAATCACAAGGATGTCCTTCTTCAAATTAGGAAACCAAAACTGTACACAATACTCCAGATGTGGTCTCGCCAGAGCCCAATATAACTTCAGCTTCCCGTCAGCCACCCCATGAGCTGATGTACCCGAATAGAAGCCTTAAAAGGGGAAAAAAAGGAGGAAGCCTGGAACGTTATTTACCTGCAGTATGAGATCGCCTTCTGATAGCACAGAGTTGCCGAGATTTGGGAACAATCTGTCCATTCCATGGATGCCGGGCTGTCCTGTGGGCGGACTCTCCTTCCTTTGCCCCAAAGTAACTGCAAGACAAGGACGAGAACAAGCTTGAAAGCCGACCACTTTTCTTCACATGCGGGAGAAAGGGGCGGATCCAAATGCCCCTGTCCCACTTAGGAAACCTGAACGGAAACCTCTGGAGACTTTGCGCCCCACCCAAGGTTTCCGGAGGTTCCCGGAGGTTTTTGGCAGTCTCCCTAATGGTCGAAACTGACAAAAACCGCCGGGAACCAAGGTTTCCGGAGGTTTTTGTCCTCCGGCAACCACCTTCAACTAGCATCGCAACCGGCTTCGACTAAAAAATTACCGATTTTTAAAACGGAAACCACTTTCGACCATTAGGGAGACTGACAAAAACCTCCGGGGACCGCACGGAAACCTTGGGAGGGGCGCAAAGTCTCCAGAGGTTTCCGTTCAGGTTTCCTAAGTGGGACAGGGGCATTATTTTGACAGGTCTCAATCCAAGTGTCATCTTCCAAGCAGGTACCATGCAAGGTGGGTCAATTCAGAGGTTCTCATGCCGGCAGTGGAAATGGGAAAAAAGACAGGGGTAGAAGAGAGCAGGGAGCTTTCGGTGCTCCAGGGATGGATGAGGTTACTGAGATGGGAAAGTGGCCAGAACAGAATTAGGCCCCATTGCAATGTCCCCACAACCAGGGGTAAAGGGCTGCAGTTTCAACAAGGTCCTATTGTGCACAACCCGACACACCCTCGTGGAGCTGTCACCTCACATCGCCGGAGATCACGGTTCAATCCCGACCTTGAGTGCTGCCTGGGTGGAGTTTGCACGTTCTCCTTGAGACCGAAGGGGTTTCCCCTGGGGTGCTCCAGCTTCCTCCCACATCTCAAAGACCTGCGAGTTGGCCGACTGATTATCCGCTGTAAATTGTTTCGATGAGGAGTGGAATTGGAGTGTCGGGAGAATGGGATTGATGTAAAGGATAAGTGTAAATGGATGGTTGATGGTTCGCATGGACTCAACGGATTTGTATCTCTCCATTACTCTATTACGCCTGAAGAGACTCGAGGATCTCTGTATCTTCTCAGGGGTTCTTTATCCATTTTTTGCGGTCAGGGGACGGGAATCTCCAAAGTCTGTGAGTACGTAACTTTTTTTTTGGAGGAGGCTTTGAGAAAGTCCTTGAACGTTTTCCTGGGTCCTCTCTGAAATGCTCTTCTGCAACAGAACTGAGTAAAGAGTGCTTGTATCAAGGTAATGGTGAGGATGGCGTGGTGGCCTCATTGGAACTGGTTGACCATGACAATGGGCCTCAATGTTGGGGATGTTGGCTTGGGAGAGGATGCTGACATGGATTTCTTCATCCTGCCAATGGATTTGAAGGATTGGTGGTCAGGGTATTGATAGCAGGGGTATAATGGTCATAGATAGACACAAAGTGCTGGGGCAACTCAGCGGGTCAGGCAGCATCTCTGGAGAAAACGATTGGGTGATGTTTCGGGTCGGAAGAAGGGCCCCGACCCGATACGTCACCCATCCTTTTTCTCTAGAGATGCTGCCTGACCCGCTGAGTGACTCCAGCACTCTGTGAAACGTCACCTATCCATGTTCTCCACAGATGCTGCCTGACCCGCTGAGTTACTCCAGCACTCTGTGAAACGTCACCTATCCATGTTCTCCACAGATGCTGCCTGACCCGCTGAGTTACTCCAGCACTCTGTGAAACGTCACCTATCCATGTTCTCCACAGATTGCTGACCCGCTGAGTTACTCCAGCCAGCACCTATCCATGTTCTCCACAGTTGCCTTTTGTTTCTACTGGATGCTAGTTACTCCAAATTGTCATGTTGACCAAGTGAAGATCTTCTAGATGATGAGTGGTGAACGTCATGGAACAAACACTAACAAAAAGATGCTGCCTGACCGCTTGATCTGATAACAACTTTAGACTGAGATTACACCTTGATCTGAAACAGACTGAGATACACCTTGGAAACAGGCCCTTCGGCCCATCGAGTCTTCATCGACCAGCGACCCCCGTACACTAGCACTATCCTACACACCAGGGACAATTTACAATTATACCTAAGCCAATTGACCTACAAACCTGTACCACTTTGGAATGTGGGAGTAAACCGGAGCACCCGATGAGTGTCTTGCAGTTTTGGTTTCTATTTTGGATTGCCAGAATCTACAGTAATTTGCTTCTGATAAAAATCAAAAGTTGCCCCAGGCCTCTATTGAGAGGGCCGTGTTTAGAAAAAAAAGTTGATAGGCTTCCTTCAAGAGCAGGGAAGAACATTACACAATTGCACCGTCATTAAGTATTTGGCTAAAGACTGTCATATTTTAAGGGAACAGATTTGGTCAAGAATACGTTTACCTCTTTCATTCATGCATAGGACACGCGTGAACAGTTGGTGTAAAAAATACACAGATGATAGATTTACTTAAATGGTTCAAGTTACTTCCCATTCAATCTCACAGTACAGAAGTTCAATGAACCATGAATTTCGACAAGGTTCCGCATGGTAGGCTGCTCTGGAAGGTTAGATCGCATGGGATCCAAGGAGAGATAGCTGAATGGACAGCAAATTGGCTCCATGGAAGGAAGCAGAGGGTGGTGGTGGAAGGTTGCTTCCCAGACTGGAGGCCTGTGACTAGTGGTGTGCCTCAGGGTTCAGTGCTGGGCCCGTTACTGTTTGTCATCTACATCAATGATTTGGAAGGGAACATACAGGGCAAGATTAGCAAGTGTGCTGATGATACAAAAGTGAGTGGTTTTGCAGATAGTGAAGATGGTTGTGAACGATTGCAGCAGGATCTGGATCGATTGGCCAAGTGGGCGGAGGAACGGTTGATGGAATTTAATACAGAGAAGTGTGAGGTGTTGCATTTTGGGACGTGAATCTTGAATCTTGGCAGGGCCTACACAGTAAATGGTAGGCCTCTGGGTAGTGTTGTAGAGCAGAGGGATCTAGGAGTACAGGTGCATGGTTCCTTGAAGGTCGAGTCGCAGGTGGTCAAAAGGCTTTTGGCACTTTGGCCTTCATCAGTCAGAGTCTGAAGAAGGGTCTCGACCCGAAACGTCGCCTATCTCCTTCGCTCCTTAGATGCTGCTGCACCCGCTGAGTTTCTCCAGCATTTTGTGTAACCCCCTATTGAGTATAGAAGTTGGGAGGACATGTTGCAGTTGTATAAGACGTTGGTGAGACCGCATTAAGAATATTGTGTTCAGTTCTGGGCACCATGTTATAGGAAAAATATTGTCAAGCTGGAAAGGGTACAGAGAAGATTTACGAGGATGTTGCCAGGACTAGAGGGTGTGAGCTACAGGGAGAGGTTGAGCAGGCTGGGACTCTATTCCATGGAGCGCAGGAGGATGAGGGGTGATCTTGTAGAGGTGTACAAAATCATGAGAAAATAGATCGGGTAGATGCACAGCATCTCTTGCCCAGAGTAGGGGAATCGAGGACCAGAGGACATAGGTTTTAGTTGAGGGGGGGAAAACGCGGGGGGTGTTTGGAAAATAACTGCCAGAGTGGGTAGATGATGCAGGGACTATCCTAACATTTGAGAAACAGTTCGACAAGGTACAGGGATAGGACAGGTTGAGAGAGATATGGACCAAACACAGGCAGGTGGGACTAGTGTAGTTGGGATAGTGTAGCTGAGAGCACTGAGTCTCCTGCCCAGAGTAGGGGAATCGAGGACCAGAGGACATAGGTTTAAGGCAGCAACTATACCGCTGCAATTATTCAAAACCACCAGGTTTTTCACTCACTCTTCCCCCCCCCCCTCCCCCCCCCACCCAATCGACCTTCCTAATGAGTGTTTTACATGCAATTCAATTCTCAAGATTCAAGATTCAATTTAATTGTCACATGCACCAATTAAGGTACAGTAATATTTGAGTTACCATACAGCCATACTAAGTAAAAAGCAACAAGACACACAGCCACAGAAAATACAATTTAACATAAACATCCACCACAGGGGAATCCACCTTCCTCACTGTGATGGAAGGCAATAACGTTCGGTCATCTTCCTCCTTTTTTTTCACCCGTGGTCGGGGCCTTGAAGCCTCCGCAGTTGCCGTTGCCGACGGTCCGATGTTCAGGCCCTCTCGTCGGGATGATGGAAACTCCGGCGTCGGGACGGATTGGAACGCTCGGCGGCGTGGAGCTCCCGAGTCGGCCTCTTCTTACCGGAGACCGCGGTGGCGTCACGGTGTTGAAGTCCACAGGCCCCGCGGTCGGAGCTCTTCACAGGCGATCCTCGGCAAAGGTTCGCAGCTCCCGATGTTCAAGTCTGCGCCGCACCCGCGGCTTGAAGCGCCGGGCCGGTCTCCAGGAAAGGCCGCACCAATCCAGTTGTTAGGCCGCGGGGGGGGGGGGGCGGAGACGCAACACGGAGAAAAATCGCATCTCCGTCGAGGAAGGTGACTGGAAAAAGTTTCCCCCGATCCCCCCACATAAGACATACCAAGAGACATTAAATCAAACATTCAAGATACTTAAAATAATAAAAAACAAAGAAGGGACAAGACAGACTGCTGGTGAGGCGGCCATTACGGGTGCCACCCGGTGGTAATTCTGAAGTCAATACCAATAGTCAGTCTTGTGATTAGCCAGAACAGTGTGAGTGCATCATTTAGCAGAATAATCCACAATGTTACACGAATTTTAAGGACATTTATGCAGTGATTTCTTTCTGCAGCATGAATCAATACCTGCAAAATAAGAAAAGCCAGTCACAAACAAAAAAATCTCCTCGCTCTCTGAGCAAGGTCGTGGCATAAAATCCAACTCCAGGGATCAAATTAGGCATGACTATTTATAGAGAGAGACTCCTGAGCATTGGTAACATGACGGCAATGCCTGCTCAAATACAAAGTGGGCACGTCCACAATCAGCCCTCGTGTGCCACGCACGCCCACCCACTTCTTCCCTTCCTGGTTACAGTTGCTAGCACTGGTCAAGTCCATTCATGCCAGTGTCAGCTTTAGGGATCAACGGAAGCTGAGAACCTGTTCCACACTGTGCAGCTGCCTCTGTGCTGCCATCTGCAATTCACTCACTCCCCCAAAGGAAAAGAGGCTCTCCATGATGACAATTGGATGAAGCGCAAGCAAAGTCACGCCGCTCCGAGGAACTTTATTTACCACGTCCAACCTCAAAGTTCTGTTTCCCCACACGCCTTTCCAACAATGATTCTCCAAAGCCACTAGATCTGGAAATACGACACTGCCTTAAGGGCCTGTCCCACTTACGTGTCCCTGGCACGCTAATTACGTGTGGTCGCGTTAAGCTTACGTGCGCGACGTCATTTGAAGATGGACACAAAATGCTGGAGTAACTCAGCGGGACCGGCAGCATCTCCGGAGAGAAGGAATGGATGATGTTTTGTGTCGAGACCCTTCTTCAGTCTGAAAGAAGGGTCTTGACCCGAAACGTCACCCATTGCTTCTCTCCAGAGATGCTGCCGGTCCCGCTGAGTTACTCCTGCATTTTGTGTCCATCTTCAATTTTCTTGGCCCCACTCTGGGAGTAGGAGTGGATCCGGACCGCAACGGTCGTGAGCCCCAGGCTGAGTTCGGCGATCGTTTGCCTGCTTCTGCTGCTGTTGGAGGTGAGACGTTACGTCGCGCCTGGGTCTTGGGCCTGACCCACTTTGGCCGTCAGTTACGCGACAGGCTGGTGGCGTGCAAAGATTTAGTTTGCTACAAAATTGCGGAGCCCCACGCGATGTCGCGCACAACTACATACCCCTCCGCGCTTCTCAGTGGGACCGGCCCCGCGCAGCCGTACGATGCCCGTACGTAGATGGCCACATAGTAGAAACATAGAAAAAAGGTGCAGGAGTAGGCTATTCGGCCCTTCGAGCCTCAGAAGCGTCCACATCTCAGGTTTGATGCATAGGTTAAAAGAACTCAAAGACATGAATACTCAAAGACATGCTTGTTTAAGAAAGAACTGCAGATGCTGGAAAAATCGAAGGTAGACAAAAATGCTGGGGAAACTCAGCGGGTGAGGCAGCGTCTATGGAGCAAAGGAATAGGTGACGTTTCGGGTCTCGACCTCACCCGCTGAGTTTCCCCAGCATTTTTGTCTACCACAGATCCAAAGAGGAACAGCACACAGAATGGGGAGAATGGGCAAATGCTGAAGCTGACACCAACACTGCAGTCAAATACTGAAGGGCAGGACCAGCCCAGGCACGGTGCAAGATCAAAGCGCACCCATGATGCTGCCTTCCTGCCGTTTTCTGGACGCATCGGATCGCGTGATAAACGAGCATGTGGTTAGCCGGAGGGTTTTCACCGGGTTCCGCAATCACAGCCATTTGGTATTGGCTTTATTGGAGTTTTGAGTCGTTATAGTCTTGTGGTTTAAGCTGGGACACAGACCATGACTCACCAGAAAAGAAAAAAAATCACTTTTAGCTGTGAAAGTTAGTAAAAACTTCGAAGCCGAAGCTGTGGGAAATTCTGCATTGCGTGACAGCATCTGAGACACTGCTGCAGCAAATGCGGCCGAAATGTGGCTTCTTTAACAAAAAAAATGTTTACTGACTTAGTGGTGCAGTAACGAGAGCGAGAAATGATCACAGGGAATTAAGCAGGGGAATGGAATCGGCCTTCGAAGGTCACAGAGCGATACAGCGTGGAAACAGGCCCTTCGGCCCAACTTGCCCACACCAGTCAACACGTCCCAGCTACACTAGTCCCACCTGCCCGCGTTTGGTCCATATCCCTCCAAACCTGTCCTATCCATGTACCTGTCTAACTGTTTCTTAAACGGTGCGATAGTCCCAGCCTCAACTACCTCCTCTGGCAGCTCGTTCCATACACCCACCACCCTCTGTGTGAAAAAGTTACACCTCAGATTCCTATTAAATATTTTCCCCTTCACCTTGAACCTATGTCCTCTGGTCCTTGACTTCATCTACTTTCCCGCCTACCCCCAGGAGCAAGAGATTGGGCAATCCTGCACTGGAGTCAAATCCCCGTGGCCCAAAGTACAGACACTCCGAGACTGCGCTCATCCCTGCAGAGTTCACCATGGCAACGTCCTGGCATGAACACCTGGATGCCGTCCTGGTGGGTCACTGAGACCTCCGTGCAAAATGAACAATGGGTTCAGTCCTTCACTAACCTGTCCCCGTCCCTCTGATAGCAGTCTCCCATGATTGCAACATCCACCCCATGCACCCACCCGAGAAGCTCAGGTGGAGAAGGATGAGGCTCGCCGGGCACTGCCACCGCCACCCAGAAATGGCGGCAAACCCAGCCGTGGCCACGTGACCCGGGACGGCCGAGCAAGACGAGGCTGAAGACGTTGATGGAAGACGCGTGTGTAGAGACAAAGGAGGAGCTTGCCAGACGTGTGGTGTTCGTCCGTCACCGTGCCCGGCGGAAACCAGCACCACTGCGTCGCTGGCGTATTCAACGATGATGAGGATGATGACCCATGCAGTGCCAATACTGGGGTCAAGGAAAGGGCGTTCACGTCGCGGCCCTGTTTCCACCAATCCTTCCACCACCATGCACGAGAAGCACAAGGCGCCATTGTACGCAGACGCCGAGAAGTGTGGTCAGCTCTGGCTGAACAACTCCTAATCTTGTGACGAGGACTCCATAAGAAGTGTCAATACTAACGACCCTGTCGCTGGAAGCGAGCGGCTTGTTCTGTGGCACGTCTCTTTGAGAGCTGGCCGCCGTGATTGCACCGGTCTGCATGCCGGGAAGTGCGAGAACCTGCGACACATCGGCGAGGAAGACTGGGTGGAAACGACCAATGCAAGCGGCAGCATGGTGTTAACATCGTGGAGTCTGTCCTCACCTTCTCCATCACGGTCTGGTTCGGCTCGGCCACCAAGCACGACACCTGGAGGCTGCAGCGAATCGTCCGACCAGCAGAGAAGGTTATTGGCTGCAACCTTCCCCCATTGACGAACTGTACACTGCAAGGGCCAGGAAGCGAGCGGGCAAGATCATCTCTGACCCTGGACACAAACTCTTTGAATCACTTCCCTCTGGAAGGCGACTCCGGACTGTCAAAGCTGCCACAGCCAGACACAAAAACAGCTTTTATCCACGTGTAGTTGCTCCACTCAACAGCCAAAAATCTGTAGCCTCCCTTTGATCTGGTATTTTGTTGGTTCACATGCTTGATCAATGGTGATTTATCATGAATGTTTTATTATTATTAATGTTTATTGTTTTCTGAGTCATTCGTAACTGTCACTGTATGTCATGTTGTTACTTGTGGGCGGAGCAGCAAGGCAAATTCCTTGTATGTGAATACTTGGCCAATAAACGTACTTACTTACTTACTTCAACACCATCATGCCTGCCAGCCAAACTCCAATCTCCTGGACCTAGGACTCAGTGCTCCCCGCTGTAAGTGTAACATGGTGGCGAAGCAATAACCTCAATGTCAGCAAAATGAAGGGGCTAGTCATTGGCTTCAGGAGACGAGACAGTGTACACAACCTAATCAGCATCGAAGTAAAGATGCTCAAGAACTTCAAGTTTCCAGGTGCAAATATCACCAGTTTGACCTGACCCTGCCCTATCATAGCGATGCCAAGACCATGAAAGCACACTGCCGCCTCAGAAACTCTGCATTTCTCCAATGGCGCATCAATCACCACACATGCAGCGTTGAAAGCATCCCATCCGGATGCATCACAGCTTGGTTTGGCAACAGCTCTGCCCAAGGATGCAAGAAATGACAGAACGCTGTGAGCACAGCCCAGCCCACCCCCTCCCTACAACCCCCACCCACTCCATCTGCACCACACTGTCTCAGGATAACCATTCAAAGCCAACGCCATTAAGGCCTACTCACACCCGAGTCATTCGCTCTTCTCCGCTCTCCCGTTGGGCAGAAGGTACAACCTTGAAAGAAAGGACTTACCACCAGATTCAGGAACAGCTCCTTCCCTGCTGTTGCCAGACTATGGAACAGACCTCTGACTAACTACAGATATATTCCTGATCTCCCTGGTACTTCTATACCGCCATTGTACTTTTCAAAAATCTGCACTTTCTGCAGTTGTAAAGGCATATTCTGCACTCTGTCTCCTCCTTGTCTTTGCACCAGCTGCTGTTCTCATGTATGGTACGATTCCAGGCATGAATGGTATGATTTGCCTGGATAGCACGTTTTTCCACTGTTTCTCAATAATAAACCGATACTTGTCCCATTTAACTTGGCCCATCGCCTTCTACACCTCGGCAATTAAAATGCTCATCCAAATATTTCCGAACTGCTCTGCCTCAACAATTAGGAGTCATTCATTGATGTTGTGAATATGGTGATCTCACAGTAATTCAATTACTGATCTAGAGGGAATCACCTTCACAGTGACTGCCAGGGCTCTGGGGAGCGTTGTAGAGAAGAGGAACCTAGGAGTGCAGGTACACCGCTCCTTGAACATGGCGGCGCGTGTAAATAGGGCAGTCATGGAGGCTTTCAGCACTCTGGCCTTCATCAGTCATAGTCTCGCGTATAGTCTTGGTTGGCAGACAGGAAACAAAGAGTAGGAATAAACGGGTCCCTGTCAAAATGGCAGGCAGTGGCGAGTGGAGTGCCGCAAGGCTCGGTGCTGGGGCCTGAACTATTTACAATATACATTAATGATTTAGATGATAGGATTAAAAGTAACACTAGCAAATTTGCACATGACACAAAGCTGGGTGGCAGTGTGAACTGTGAAGAGGATGCTAGGAGGTTGCAGGGTAACTTGAACAGGTTGAGCGAGTTGGCAGATGCGGTATAATGTAGATAAATGTGAGGTTATCCACTTTGGTGGCGAGAACAAGGAGGCAGATTATTATCTCAATGGTGTCAGGTTAGGAAAAAGGGAAGTGCAACGAGACCTGGGTGTCCTTGTACACCAGTCACTGAAAGTAAGCATGCAGGTACAGCAGGCAGTGAAGAAAGTTAATGGCATGTTGGCCTTCAGAGCAAGAGGAGTTGAGTATAGGCGCAAATAAGTCCTTCTGCAGTTGTACAGGGCCCTAGTGAGAACACATCTGGAGTATTGTGTGCAGTTCTGGTCTCCAAATTTGAGGAAGGACAGCCTTGCTATTGAGGCAGTGCAGCGTAGGTTCACGAGGTTAATCCCCGGGATGGCGGGACTGTTATATGTGGAAAGATTGGAAAGACTGGGCTTGTATTCACTGGAATTTAGAAGGATGAGAGGAGATCTTATAGAAACATATAAAATTATAAAAGAACTGGACAAGCTAGATAAAGGAAAACTGTTCCCAATGTTGGGGGAGTCCAGAACCAGGGGCTACAGCCTAAGAATAAAGGCCATTTAAAACTGTGATGAGAAAAACGTTTTCACCCAGAGAGTTGTGAATCTGTGGAATTCTCTGCCTCAGAGGGCAGTGAAGGCCAATTTTCTGGATGTTCTGGATGCAGTGGATGCCTCGCCAACAGTCTGTCTGTCCCACTCGCTGTTTTCATGATTTTAAGTATGTTTTAAAAGTATGTTTTAGTGTTTCTTGGTCTGTTTTAAGTGGGGGGTGGGGGTGTGGGGGGGAATTAAGGGAAACCTTTTTCAATCACTTACCTCGACAGAGATGTGATTTTTTTCCGTATCGCATCTCCGTCCCCACTGCGGCCTAACATCGTGGAGTGGTGCGGCCTTTCGTGAGGACCGGCCCGGAGCTTCAAGCCGTGGGCACACGGACTTTACCATCATGGAGCCTGTGGTTCTTTGCCGAGGATCGCCTGTGAAGAGCTCCGACCGCGGGGCCTGCGGACTTTAACACCGTGAAGCCACCGCGGTCTCCGGTAAGAAGAGGCCGACTCGGGAGCTCCACGCCGCGGAGTGTTCCAATCCGGACCGACGCCGGAGTTTCCATCATCCCGACGAGAGGGCTTGAACATGGGACCATCGGCAACGCAACTGCGGAGGCTTCAAGGCCCCGACCACGGGTGAACACAGGAGGAAGATGACCGAACGTTATTGCCTTCCATCACAGTGAGGAAGGTGGATTCCCCTGTGGTGGATGTTTATGTTAAATTGTATTTTATTTGGCTGCGTGTCTTGTTGCTTTTCACTTGGTATGGCTGTATGGCAACTCAAATATCACTGTACCTCAATTGGTGCATGTGACAATAAACGCAGACTTGCACTTGAACTTGAGAGTTCGATAGAGCTCTTAAAGATAGCAGAGTCGGGGGATATGGGAAGGTGGCAGGAACAGGGTACCGATTGGGGATGATCACCCTTGATCACAGTGAATGGCGGTGTTGGCTCGAAGGGCCTACTCTTGTGCCTATTGCTACTCCAGGATCTTCCTGGGTCTGTCCTTGGGAAATTCATTTTCCTGTTCATTTTCTTTTCAAATTGACAGTGAAACCATTAAATGGCTCAGCACTGACCATACAATGTACTGGCCAAAGATGGCAACTGTGTGACAGAGAATTAATTTTGTCGCATTCATAATAGGGCGTCCACGAGACATCTATTAAAAGGTTTCCATGTTAACAACCACAATGGCAAGGCTCTGTTTTTTTTTTAATCCATCCCCGTGTTCTGCGTGTCGCTGGCAAGGTTGACCTATATTGTCTGTGGATTGTGCGGCGTGTTGGCTGAGAGTGCACTGAAGAATCCTCCATTTATTTTGTCAGCAATTACATAGAGTCAAACCAGGTAATGATACATTTGCCTGAAGGACATTTGTAAATTGGATGGGTTTATTAATGACAATCCAGTCATGTTATGATCACATTACTGAAATCAGCCAGTTCCAGATTTATTTAATGAATTGGGTTTATATTGCACAATGATTGTGGTTGGATTTGCATTCCTGTCTTCAGATCATTGAACTCGAGATATTAGTCCTGCAACTTAACCAGATCTCAGCCCACAGAGCTCGGTGACTTTGGGTGGTACAGTGGCTGGGCAGGACATGCTAACACTTCCACTGGGGCACAATGGATCACGCAACCCATCCTGGTATTTGATGCCCGACAGAATCAAAGTCTGGTAAAAAAAAATACTCACCCAGGGATGAGTTGCAAATACAATAGGGACTTTTGGAATTCGACACAAGTGCATTCTACTGATCTCTGTGAATTCTAAAGCCAGTGAAAGCTTTCTGAACAGCTTTAAATACATCCCATTGCCCCTCTTATTGGTAATGCGCGGCAAGAGCAACCCACGTGGTCACAGGGAGAACGTGGACAGCAGCTGCAGTCAGCATTGAACCTAGATCTCTGTAAGGCAGCAACTCTACCGCTGTGCAACTGTGCTGCCCTGCGCCATCTGTGCACAGAGTTTTTCAATAAATCCATTCATGCAAAACATCCCAGGCCCCATTTCCAATTGCCTGCTGGACCTGCCCACTGGACGAGCGTGGGGTGCCAGATGAAGACGGAATTGTCCCAACTTTCAGAATGATAGCACAGTTCAGGCCTGCATTTGAAATCAGAGGTCAGGTCGGGGGGAGCCCCCCCGCCACGGGTACCATGTAACCCCGCGCTACCCGCTCCATGGTCGGATAGCCGGCGACTAAACAGTCTCCCAAACCTGGTTTGCCAGGTGAGGAGGGGCTGTGGACCCCCAGCAGGACCAAAAACAAGATCTGTCAAATGGCGGATGAGCTCCTAGTGGCCATTTCAGTAGAAGTTGCGATCACTGCTGTACATAGCATCGTCAGGCACCGTGCCCAGTGATGTTTTCAACGATGATGATGATGCATTTTAATGCAGGAGAGAGAGGAGAAAGAGACAGAGACAGAGACAGAGAGAGACAGAGCGAGAGAGAGAGAGAGACAGGAGAGAGAGACATAGAAACATAGAAATTAGGTGCAGGAGAGGCCATTCAGAGCCTGCAGCCATTCAATATCATGAATCCAAACTCAGTATCTGCCTTCTCTCCATACCCTCTGATCCCCTTAGCCACAGACATCCAACTCACTCTTAAATATAGCCAATGAACTGCCTCAACTACCCTCTGTGGCAGAGAGAGAGACTCACCACTCTCTGTGTGAAAAAAGTCTTTTCTCATCTCGGTCTTAAAGGAGCTGTGACCCCTTGTCCTGGACTTCCCCAACATCGGGAACAATCTTCCTATGCATCTAGCCTGTCCAGACAGAGAGAGAGAGAGAAACAGAGAGAGAGACAGAGAGAGAGAGAGAGAGAGAGAGAGAGAGACAGAGAGAGAGAGAGAGAACAGAGAGAGAGAGAGAGAACAGAGAGAGAGACAGAGAGAGAGACAGAGAGAGAGACAGAGAGAGAGACAGAGAGAGAGACAGAGAGAGAGAGAGAGAACAGAGAGAGAGAGAGAGACAGAGAGAGAGAGAGACAGAGAGAGACAGAGAGAGACAGAGAGAGAGGACAGAGAGAGAGACAGAGAGAGAGACAGAGAGAGACAGAGAGAGAGAGAGAGAGAGAGAGAGAGAGACAGAGAGAGAGAGACAGAGAGAGAGAGAGAGACAGAGAGAGAGACAGAGAGAGACAGAGAGAGAGACAGAGAGAGAGACAGAGAGAGAGACAGAGAGAGAGACAGAGAGAGACAGAGAGAGAGAGAGAGAGAGAGACAGAGAGAGAGACAGAGAGAGACAGAGAGAGAGACAGAGAGAGAGAGAGACAGAGAGAGAGAGAGAGAGAGAGAGACAGAGAGAGACAGAGAGAGAGACAGAGAGAGAGACAGAGAGAGACACAGAGACAGAGAGAGAGAGAGACAGAGAGAGAGAGAGAGAGAGACAGAGAGAGAGACAGAGAGAGACAGAGAGAGACAGAGAGAGACAGAGAGAGAGAGAGAGAGAGAGAGAGAGAGAGAGAGAGACAGAGAGAGAGAGAGAGAGAGAGACAGAGAGAGACAGAGAGAGAGACAGAGAGAGAAGAGAGACAGAGAGAGAGAAGAGACAGTTGGGAGAGGGAGTGGGAGAGGCAAGGAGGGCATTCGAAAGTATGGAGCCTCAGTAGCTGAGGGCAAGGTTACCAGTGGTGGAGTGATTAGTCAGAGAGATGAGCAGGATAGAGTTAGAGATTGCATGCTTTGAGGTTGCATCCCTTTAAGGTTAATCACTTGCAAAATGCTGCCAATGAGAAAAGAGCTGAAAATAGAAATATTGTGTGTGACGTTCACTCATTCTTAAGTCGAGTGAGCAAAATGTAAAGGTGCGAATTAGAAAGGGTCCTCTGCTGGCTCAGAGGGTAACTGCACTGCCCAGTTCGTCACTGCCGACAGGCCAAAGTCCAATTAGCTGAGCCTGCATTGGCAAGGGGAAGGGAAACTTCACCAATCAGTTTTGGCACTTTAATTCCAAGGCAAGATTGGGGAAACAATAAATCAAGCCAGGCAGCGTTCCCGATCAGGATTGCTCACTAACAATTGCCACTGGTAGTGTGCGTGGGCAGTTGTTTAAGGGCGACTTAAAAGGTAGAAACAAAGAGGGAAACGGTACAATGCTGGAGATAATCTGTCACAACATAACTCTGATGAAGTGTAACAGCACAAACAAGTTGGCCCCTACATTCCCCAATCTGCCATTAACAATCGCTGGCTCTCATCCAGCTTTGGCTTTGGCACGAAAGGCCCGACTAAACAATACCGGCTGAAAGCGATGGTGAAGCAGTTGGAAAATATTTAGTGCGATATTGAATGACCTGCAAAATCAACATGAACCCCAGGGAAAAGCCAATACAGAGCCAATACGCACACAGACACACACACATTATACAAAGACACTCTCTCCCCCTCTCTCTCACATGCACACACAAACAGGATGGAACACACACACGCGCACACACACGCGCACACACACACATACACAAACACACGCGCGCACACACACACACGCACGTGCGCACACACGCGCATATACAAACACACACACACACGTGCACACACACAAACACACACACACACGCGCATACACAAACACACACGCGCGCGCACACGTGCATACACAAACACACGCGTGCACACACAAACACACACGTGCACACACACACACACATTCTCAGTGGACGGTGTACAGCGAGGGTAGACAGTTTGGGCCCTGTGTGTTGTCGGTGTCAAATCCAAGGCCCATTCCCTCAGGCTATTCAGTGAATCAGTCAGCAATTGCTCTGAACACGCTCCTGCATAATCATTGGCTGGGTCTTGTAAATCAATGATGAGTGATGGCGCGATCTTGATTCTGGTGTGGAGACGGTAAAGGTTATGGTGTCCGGATTTTCTTCCGGATGAGCTCCGGACCAGCGGAGCTTGGAGGTGAGGTGTAACATTGTAACGAGGAATACTGGGAGGAGGGTGGGAGTGATGACACAGACCCTGGTGTGCAGTGGACCTGCTTGCATGTCACTGTTAAGCAGAAATAGGACCACCAGCAAGACGTTTCCAAGAGAGAAGGAAATGATTCAAGTTGGGAAAAGGGGAAGTACAACGGGTTCTGGGGGTCCTTGTTCATCATTCACTGAAATTAAGCATGCAGGTACAGCAGGCAGTGAAGAAAGCAAATGGCATGTTGGCCTTCATTGCGAGAGGATTTGAGTTTTGGAGCAAGGAGGTCCTTCTGCAGTTGTACAGAGCCCTAGTGAGACCACACCTGGAGTATTGTGTGCAGTTTTGGTCCCCTAATTTGAGGAAGGACATTCTTGCTATTGAGGGAGTGCAGCGTAGGTTTCACCAGGTTAATTCCCGGGATGGCGGGACTGTCATATGCTGAGAGAATGGAGCGGCTGGGCTTGTACACTCTGGAGTTTAGAAGGATGAGAGGGAATCTTATTGAAACATATAAGATTATTAAGGGTTTGGGCACGCTAGAGGCAGGAAACATGTTCCCGATGTTGGGGGAGTCCAGAACCAGGGGCCACAGTTTAAGAATAAGGGGTAAGCCATTTAGAACGGAGATGAGGAAACACTTTTTTTCACAGAGTTGAGAGTCTGTGGAATTCTCTGCCTCAGAGGGCGGTGGAGGCCGGTTCTCTGGATACTTTCAAGAGAGAGCTAGATAGGGCTCTTAAAGATAGCGGATATGGGGAGAAGGCAGGAACGGGGTACTGATTGGGGATGATCAGCCATGATCACATTGAATGGCGGTGCTGGCTCGAAGGGCCAAATGGCCTCCTCCTGCACCTAATGTCTATTGTCTATCCTTGAAATTCCTTAAAATACATAACATCCTCACTGGCTCATGGAAATCGCTGGCCCAGGGCTGCTCAAACACGAGCAGAAATATCAGGGATGGCACTGAACACCTCAAGCCTCCTCAATGGGAGCATGTGAAGGTCAAGCAACAATGGCAAAAGGAAACGAACCCCTTGGCCCATCTGTGAAGGAGTGGACTGTGGCAAAGACACAGGCAATGGCAGCGGGGTAAGATGCAGACAGGCAGCCAGAAGGGGCCCACAGACACTGGCACAGACGCAGACAGTCTGAGGGTGGCGATAAACACAGACAGTTAGTCTGTTGTTGTCAACTTCTCCCAGAGTTAAGCACTGGCCGTGGAATTTAGTCCTTGGCCTGAAATGTAACTGAGCAACTTAGGCGTTTACCTATAGAAAGGATGCCATTATTCAGAGATCTTGCGACTTGCTTATCTCTGTTACTAACCTCGCCTCCGCACAAAGAAATCTCAGTCTGAGAATTGAAAGGCCCGACTCAAATTAATATCTCGTGACAACTCCTTCCTCTTGACACACCACACACTTTCCAGGTCACAGAACAACAGGTAATCTCTGCTGGATTAACACTTTCAGGGACGCCACCTTTTGAGAGTGGAAATTTTTGACATACTTAAGGGAGGGGGAGATGACTGGAAAAAAAGTAAGAGCCCAAGTCGCAGACCTTGAGGTTATCACCAACAGCTCCATTGCTTAGGCCTTCCGCAGTTAAATTGCTGAATGCCATTCACTGTGCAGCCTCTCTTGGCTACTTTCCATGGTTGCTAGCGAACACAGAAGGAGGAGGGCTCACGTTAGGCCCAAGTCAGAAACCTGAAAGCGGTTTAAATTCGGGAAAATGTAATGGAATCCTCTTTTCGAGGGGAAAATTCTGGACTTTTTATTAAGTTCTGATAATTCCTGGGCCCTTTAGTTCCACGTTAACCCCTCTGCCTGGTTATTCTAAGCTATGATCATGGCGGCTTCAGTGGAGCTTGGACCAATGCTCCAGGTACACTCTCTACAAGATTAGCTGATCCTAGGCAGAGATCCGTGACCCCTGTTGTTCCTGAAGGTGGAACCCTAGCCCTTTACTGTTCTTACCTTATAATTTAACACGGGGCTTACATCTTTAGTGACTAGTAACAAGCCCTCAACTAGCAGGCCACCCTCCATGTTGATTAGCATCAGGCACGATAATGAGATAGCACGCTCGCCTCGCAATCCAGAAGGGCCTGCACTCACGTCCAACACTGGGGCCTTGCTTATCTGATCAATGTTTCAAATACTATTTATAAGATCTTGTTGTGTAAATTGGCTCCTGTTCAACAGACGTTAGCTCATATATTGTAGGAGTAGAATTAGGCCATTCGGCCCATCAAGTCTACTCCGCCATGCAATCATGGCTGATCTACCTTTTCCTCCCAACCCCATTCTCCTGCCTTCTCTCTGTAACCCCTGACACCCGCCTTAAAAATACCCACTGACTTGTCTTCCACAGCCGTCTGTGGCAATGAATTCCACAGATTCACCACCCTCTGACTGAAGAAATTCCTCCTCATCTCCTTTCTAAAGGTACGTCCATTTATTCTGAGGCTGTGCCCTCTGGTCCCAGACTCTCCCACTAGTGGAAACATCCGCTCCATATCCTATCTAGACAGTACACCATTGATCTAGAAAATGAACCCACATTCTCTGAGCTGATATCTAAGAGATTAAAATATCCCTAACAAATGAACGGCACACACACATGATCACATTACTCATTATTCCCCCAACTTTCCAAATTAAGATTGTGCAGGAGAGAGGAGAAACCTACATTTTAAAGAAATTGGTGCGTACAGTACATAGCAAGTGTTGCTTTATTTGAAGCATCAGAGGTTGAGAGGAGACCTGATCGGAGTGTATAAAACGATGATAGGCATAAATATGGTAGACAGTCAGAACTTGTTTCCCCAGGGTGGAAATGTCAAAGACTAGAGGGTCATAGCTTGAAGGCGAAAGGGACTTTTTATTTAAAAAAAAAAGAATTTAATTCTTTATTTCGAACAGAATAAAAGACTAAAAAGCAAGTGTGAAACACCATACAAAAGACAAAACAAGATTATTTATAACGTGTCATAAACAATATCTATAAATAAATGGAATCGCATGTGTCCGAAAAGGGGCAGGAAGAAGCCAACGCTTATTCATTCCCACCCCTTATTCAGCTGCTTATAATTATCTTATACAAACTTAGCAGCCATATGTACATCATATGTACACCAGCAGCTATATGTAGACCAAATGATTTAGATTTATACACTAATCAAATATTTACAAAGCCATACAGAGAGAAAAAAAAAGAAAAAACCCTCATATATTATCCAGTATCTCCTAGTCATATATACAACCCATCACCCGATAATCACCCTTCCCCAATACAATCTGTATAACACATATCCCATTCACAATCACCTATCCTCATCCCAATATCCTTTTAAAAAAGTGTTTTTGTACTTTTTAAACGGAATTATGTTTGTGCTAAGTTCCAGACAATTCCACAAATCCACCCCACAGATTGCTATGCACATGCTTTTAAGTTGTTCTGACATTGAGTTTTTTTTAAATTATGTTCCCCTCCCAAATTATACCCACCCTGTCTTTCCATAAACAGTTTTGGTATATTTCCCGGAAGTACATTAATTCTGGCTTTCTGCACGATTTGCGCAAGTCTTAAATGTAACCAGATCGGTGAACTTCAGCGCATGTGGCTTTAAGAATAAAGTCTTTAGTCTTTCAGACTTTAAGATTGAAAGTCTGAAAGAATAAAGTATTTAAACACAGAGAGTGGCGGATGCTTAGAACACGTTGTCAAGGGTCGCGATGGAGGCAGAAACGATAGTAGCATTTAGGAGACGTTTAGAGATGCAGAGAATGGAGGGACATGCATCATCTGTCGGCAAGTGAGATAAGTTTAGCTTGGCATCATGTTCGCCAGTTCGACACAGACAGTGTTAGCCAAAGGGCTGCACGTTCTACGTTCTATGTCTCAAACTTTAATGCTTTCAGTGATAGGGTTTCCCAATGGCATAGAGGGTTAGAAAAAAAACGGATAGGGCGATATGTGTGGGAAGGAACGGCAGATGCTGGTTTAAACCAAAGATAGACACAAAATGTTGGAGCAACTAAGAAAAGTAATGTCCCTGTCCCACTTAGGAAACCTGAACGGAACCTTTGCGCCCCACCCAAGGTTTCCGTGCGGTTCCCGGAGGTTTTCGTCCTCCGGCAACCACCTTCAACTAGCATCGCAACCGGCTTCGACTAGAAAATTACCGATTTTTAAAACAGAAACCACTTTGGACCATTCGGGAGACGGACGGGAACCTCCGGGAACCGCGCGCAAACCTTGGGTGTGGGCGCAAAGTCTCCAGAGGTTCCCGTGCAGGTTTCCTAAGTGGGACAGGGGCATTAATACCGGAGAAAGTAACGGTTAAAGAAACAATCACAACCGTATGAAGGAATGATATGTCGGAGGGATCGTCAAGTGACACTATACGGGTTAAACACAAGAGGTTGGAATGTATGACACACCTCTGGACAAGGTGAGGGTGATGGAAGCAAAGTTCAGATCAATGCAAAAGCCCCGGATAGTAATAATAAGAGAAAAAAAAATGCTGGAATAACTCATGAGATAGAGGGAGAAAAAGAATAAATGTTAAGGGCTTAGCATCTTGAATCGTCAGGCCAGGATGAAATATATCCTGGCCTGTTAAGAGATTTTAACAACACTGACTACACTTTTTTCAATCCTCCTTGGACGGAGGACTGCTCATATTGTTTCAAAAGAGAGTAAAGTGGTAAATAACAAGACAGTTAACATACATTCAGTGGTGGGGACATTTATCTTTTCAAAGCGATATTGTGAACCATTTAGAAAGACATGGAGAAATCAGGGACAGTCAAGATGGAATTTGTTATCGGAAGTTCACATCTGATTAACAATTGACGTTTTTTGTTGTTGAGGAGATAATACAGAGGGCAGTCCATGGAGTTTAACAGGGCTTACTGACAAGGTTCTACACAGCCAGCTGCTCAAAAAGTCACAGCCTGTGGGATCCAGAAGCGAGTGACAAACTGGATCCAAGTTTGGCTCAGTGGCGGGAAGCCACGGATAGTGGTTGATGTGTGCGGGGAAGGAACTGCAGGCGCTGGTTTACACCAACGACAGACACAAAGTGCTGGAGTAACTCAGCGGGACGGGCGGCATCTCTGGAGAGAAGGGACGGGTGACGTTTCGGGTCGACGCCCTTCTTCAGACTGAGAGTCAGGGGAGAGGGAGGCGCAGAGGTAAGGAAGGGTAAGGTGTGAAAACGAGACATCAAAGGAGATGCGGATCAAAGACCATGTAGAATAGATCATTGATGGGTGTTATGTGAGTGGAGAGTGTTGGCAAATGGAATCTAATCCAGAGAAGTATGTGGTCAGGCAGTTGGGGAGGTGCAACCAGCAACGGAATATGTACTATATGGGAGGATATTGAGAGGTGATGAAGAAGAAATGGACCTTGAAACGTATGTCCACAGATCATTGATGATAGCAAGATAAGGTAATCAATTGGTAAGAAAGGCTGAGGGGGTGTTTTCGCTTACTAGCTGAGGCACAGAGTACAAGAGCAGAGAGGTTATGCACAAGCTAATTAGAACAAGACTAATTAGATCACAGCTTGAGCGCTCTGGTCGAATTGCAAGAAAGGCATGATTGCACTGGAGAGGGTGCAGAGGGGATTTACAAGGATGTTGCCGAGCCTGGAATATTGCAGTGATGAGGAGAGATTGGACTGGTGGGGGGGGGGGGGGGAGGTTTGCTTGTAATCAAAGTGGAAGGGAGACTTAATTGGGGTACATAAAATTAGAGGGGGCTAGAATAAAAAGGAATGACCTACTTCCCTTAGAAGAGAGGTCAGAAACCAGAAACCAAACTGAGAGGGAGTGCTGATCTGGAACTCACTGCTCGAGAGTGTGGGAGAGGTGAAGGCCATCTCCTTAATTAAAGTAAAGATAGACCATAGGTGCAGGAGTAGGCCATTCAATATGATCATGGCTGATCATCCCAATCAGTACCCCGTACCTGCTTTCTCCCCATATCCCTTGATTCCGTTAGCCCGAAGAGCTAAATCTAAAGGGCCTGTCCCACTTGCATGCGACTGCATGCGTTTGGCGCGACCAAACGGAAGCGGAGTTCGCGCTAAGTTCGCGCATGACGTAATTTACGTCATATTCACCAATCAGCTGGGCAGGAGGCGGGCCAACTGAATTTGGGTGTGCACGGCGTCGGGCGGTGATGTCATCACGCAACAGCATGCCGGGCAGTGACGTCATCGCGCAATGCCACGCGCTAGGCGTACGCCGTCAAGACGCTGCGTACCCCCGCAATGCGCCTGCGGGCCGACAGACCATTGGCGCGTGGAATCTTCGGACAGTGCGGGATTTTCGGAGCCCCGCGTGATGTCGGGACCAGCCCCGCACAACTCCATACGCCTCCGCGCTTCGAATTGGGACCGGCCCCGCGCGGCCCGTACGCCTCAAGCGACCACATTTGGTCGCTCCAGACGCATGTAATCGCATGCAAGTGGGACAGGCCCTTAATTCTCTCTTGAAAACATCCAGTGAATTGGCCTCTACTGCCTTCTGTGGCAGAGAATCCCACAGATTCACAACTCTCTGGGTGAAATGCTAATCAAGTACTAAATGCATACTTGAAGGGACGTGACCAGCGGCCCCAAGATCTCAGTGCTGGAGGTAGGATTGGGGATTGGGCAGGGCAGCACTCTCTTGACAGGCACAATGGATTGAACGGCCTGCTTCTATGCGGAAAATGCTCAACGACTTTACGAAAGGTAGTAACAGACTTTGGGCATCAGCGCACGGTATATTCAGACAATACGTCCAAAGCCCTTACCTTCAAAGAACCTTTTAAGTCGGAGGCAGCTGACGCTGAGACGCAGCACGGACAGTTTGTCCATCCTCCCAGCAACATCCTCGGTGGTTGGAAGCAGGCTCAGCAGATTGTCAAACTCCACGTTAAGCCGGTCGCGGTGCCTTTTCGAAGGGTTGGACTTGGTGGCGTTCCCAATTCCCGGCTCGACGCTGGGTTGGACAAGAATGCAAACACAGGAAGATAATTCAGGACATGTCTCATTAACACCACAAACAAAAGTGACCGGTTCGGAGGCAACCAAATTAAATTGGTATCCTGCTCAACAAACCCAGTGTGCTTCCGGCAAGCAGTCATAACCTGGACATGCTGACCAAATTGGCATTCTGGGCTAATCCCATTTGCCTGCATTTGGCCCATATCCCATTAAATCCTTTCTATATAGCTGTCGAAATTTAATGCAAAGGTCATAATTGTATCCAGTCAACTGGCAACCCAGCATCATTGGGCAAGCTCTTTTCGTTTAAGTATTGTGAATGTACATTTTCATAATTTGATGGATTTGATACCACTTCACTAAAGGAATTTTAAACCCTTTATATTGTCCAATATCTTCTTCCCTCCGCTGCCTGTCAACTCCTTCATAAAATATCTATTGGCACCCAGCCCATCGTAACATACTGACAGAAGAAATAGGAGCAGGAGGACGCCAGTCGGCATCTTTAGCCTGCTCCACCACACAATAAAGCAAGGCTGCGCATTGGCCTCAGCTCCACTTTCCTACATGTTTCGCATAAACCTTGGATCTAAAAATGTCCATCTTGGCCTTGAATATCCTCGATAACTGTTTCCACAACTCTTAGGGGTAGAGAATTCCAAGATTCATGACCTGCTGGGAGAAGAAATTCATCCTCATCTCTATCAAAATGACAGACATCCAATTCTGAAAATATGTCCCTCTGGTCCATATCAACATCCACCTTGTCCACAGGATCTTAGCTTCTGTGGACAAGGTGGATGTTGATATAGACCAGAGGGACATATTTTATAAGAGCACCTCTCATTCTTCTAAAGTCCAATGAGTAGGCTTGGCGCGCTCAACGTTTCCTCACAACCCAATCTCTGCATCCTAGGACAGAAATGGACAGTCAACTATAGTGCTGATACAGGCTCTCAACCCGAATCATCAACTGTCCATTGCCCTCCTTCAGATTCCAACATCTGCAGTCTCCCGTGTCTCCTTTCATTCTAGGCGTAAGACATTTACCACCTCGCAAGAGCGAAAAGGATGACCGGGGTCGCTCAGTCATTCTCAGTTGATCAACAGAAGTAAATGAGTTATTTTACTTAGAAGGTCTGATGAAGGGTTTTGACCCGAAACGTTGCCTATCTCCTTCGCTCCATAGATGCTGCTGCACCTGCTGAGTTTCTCCAGCATTTTGTGTACCCCCCAAGAATCTTACAGCTGTATAAAGGTAGTTTAACGTACATTTGTGCTTTGACCACTTCACATTCAGTAATGTAGGTGGGACAGGCTATTCCTTGATCGTAAAATGTTCAACTTAGTTATGTTCATCTTATAGCCTTATGCATATTATCTTCGATTTACAAACTTACCAAAATATCCATAATGGATTTTTACCCAGCCTTTCTGTCCAAGGTATAGCAAATACCAAGGTATAGCAGGAGGGGGGGGGAAATGGAACTGAGCTGGAAGATCTTGGTGAACAACGGAGCAGCCTCAAAGGGTCAAGTGGCTGACATTTATACTATTGGGTAAAACATTCCCCCCTGCCTTTCCCCCACCCCCAAGTCCTCCAAACCAGTCCACAAAGGCAACTTCTCCAGCATTCAGCAAAACTAGATGCCACGTGGTTGAAAGTACAAGCTGGGTTCAGGCCTGTCGAGTCAGGCACGAGTAAACGTGTGCATTTTAAAAATCAATCTGATCTATATTTACAACAGACTTCAAGTACCAGCAAAACATCAACATGTTGGCAGCAGTAAAAGGTCCGACTGCAACATTCCTGTTGTGGGACGGTGCTCCCGATGGATTACAGCAATTCTGGGAATTATGCCAACCAAGGTCCTGCTCTTCTGCTGAAGTCTCTCTGCAAGTCTCTGTCCAAGTATAGACCTTCGAACCCTTTACAGCGTGTCACATCACTGCTCAATGATAGCTGGTGTCACCTTTTCACATGAACTGACCCGTCTTTGCCTGAATGCATGGTTCCCCCTTCGTGGCGAATGACTTTGCCAACCGCCACAGACAAACATCTGCAGCTTATTTCTTCCCTTTTAAGTAAGTAAGTAAGTAAGTTTATTGGCCAAGTATTCACATACAAGGAATTTGCCTTGGTGCTCCGCCCACAAGCAACAACATGACATACAGTGACAGTTACGAATGACTCAGAAAACACTAAACATTAATAATAATAAAACATTCATGATAAAACACCATTGATCAAGCATGTGAACCAACAAAATACCAGATCAAAGGGAGGCTACAGATTTTTTGGCTGTTGAGTAGAGCAACTACTCGTGGATAAAAACTGTTTTTATGTCTGGCTGTGGCAGCTTTGACAGTCCGGAGTCGCCTTCCAGAGGGAAGTGATTCAAAGAGTTTGTGTCCAGGGTGAGAGCGGTCAAAGATTATCTTGCCCGCTCGCTTCCTGGCCCTTGCAGTGTACAGTTCATCAATGGAGGGAAGGTTGCAGCCAATAACCTTCTCTGCTGATCGGACGATTCGCTGCAGCCTCCAGGTGTCGTGCTTGGTGGCCGAGCCAAATGGAAGCTATGCAATTCCAAGAGCCTTCTCCACCTCCGCATCCCTCCTCCTACAAGGGTTTGGGATTTATTCGACACAAATGTCATCCCAAATACCACAGCCGCTCCGAGTCATAGAATCATAGAGCAATATAGCACGGAAACAGGCTCTTCCGACCACCGTGTGCATGCCGACCAAGTTAGCATTCTGGGTTTGCCCCAGTTGCCTGTATGAGGCGATATCTCTCTAATGCTTCCTATCCATATATCTGTCCTTTTTCAAAATGCTATTGTCAAAATTACATCAAACATGGACTACAGAGAACAAACCTTAGCAATATTATACTAACAGGCCACCTTGGAGAATCAATCAGACCTGGTGCATTATTTCTGACGGGCCTTTCAGCCCACAGCCAGCCCCACCACAGGCTGACCTTCAAGTACACCTTTACCTTCCTGCACCACCCCCACACCCGCTAATTCTCCGGGAATCCATCCATCCCATTTTTCCAATAGGTTCATTCACTGAGCTTCACTGCCACCGTTTCAAAATAAGAGGTTGGCTAATTCAGATAGAGAAGAAGAAACACCCAATCCCAATAAGAGAGTTTGGTATTACAACTGCGCATGCCCAGGCCATGGGTCATTCGGGATAAACACTCTCGGCAGCTGAGCCACTGCGTGTGTACGGACCTGTGCATTCATTTCAATGAGATTTATAAATAAATGCATCCATCAAATTTGTCAGCAGTCAGCCCACAGTGGGCTGCACAAATCCACAATTGTGTCTATTTAAATTATTGGCAATACAGCACCAGCCTTGAAAACGCAAGAATACCTGGAACGAACCTGTCAATTATCAAATCCCTGGCATTAGCCTGAGTCACAGCCATTCAAATTCAATATTGATTTACACAAATTACCAGTTGTGTGGTCAACCAATTTGAGACAGTCCTTACATTCCTATCTAAACAACGTTCCTGGATTGAAGGAAATGAGGAGAATGAGCTGTGTGTGGGGGGGGGGGGGGTTGGAAAGTTCAGATTGGATTCGAACAGGCTGGATAAACTTTTGAGGTGGGTTGGCCTAATTAATGATGCTGTCGCTTTAACCTCTGGGGTTGGTTCCAGTCGGTCAGTTGACAGAATTCTAGATTAATTCCTTGGTAGAATATTAGGCTGCCAACATTGGGTGAGAGTTGAGAGTAAGAAATTGCGAGGGAGCGTGACGACCGAGGGGAGGGTGTGGGTGGGGGGAGCTTTTGCATCTTTCAGCTTGAAATTGTGCAATCTGGTGCATACTGTAGCGAGTCTTTTAACTTACACTTTTTTTTTTTTTAAATTTCAAAATATACTTTATTCGAATGATAAATATATACAATACATTAACCTTGCGGAAAATCCATCTGACATTTTCGGAGGCTGTACAATAGATCAATACAGTTTAGACATTTCTTTCCCCCAAATTTCCACAAATCAGTCCCCCACTCGTGCCACCCACTTACACTTGAATGCAACATTTATGCTTTAAATTGGATTAGGTATGAAAAAGGTTAGGCTAAATTACATCCCTAATTACATTCCACAGTAGAGCCAGGCTGATCAACAGGTGCAGCACATGAATGACCTTAGCATATTCATGTATGGAAATCAGATTATAATTCATGCTGTTATGCATATATATAGGGAAACAAAAACATAGAAACAAGGCAAGAGGAGTCAGACTTCCATCACTGTTCTGCACAAATAAATCACTCAACCTTACCCTTTGACTATAGAACTAAGACAAAAATAATGCCACATATTCAACCGTATATGGTTCAATGAAATTAAGATATATATGCAAAACATATATATGGAAACAGGCCCTTCGGCCCACCAAGTCCACACCGACCAGCATCTACCTTACACCAGTTGTATCCTACATGCCAGGGACAATTTACAGAAGCCAATTAACCTACAAACCTGCACTTCTTTCGGATGTGGGAGAAACCAGTTTATCTTCAGTCTATCTTCAGTTTAAATCACCATCTGCAGTTCCTTCCTATTCTCATAATATTATTCACCTCATCTATGCCCTTTCTTCACCTCCGTTGCTGCAGAGAATACAATCCCAGTTATCAAATCTTTCTTCAAAGTGAAAAAAAAATTCCAGCCCTGCCAATATGTTCATAAATCACCCCTGGATCATCTCCAGAGCAATTGCACCCCTTCTACAGTGTGTCATAGTCTTACAGCATGGAAACAGGCCCTTCATCCCAACTTGTCCGTGCAGATCAAGATGCCCCATCTAAACTAGTCCCATTTATCCACATTTGGCCCATATCCCTTTAAACCTTGTGTGTGCCAGTGGGTGTGTAATGGTGTGTGTTAGGTTGTGTGTGAGTGTGTCGGTGAAGCGGCGACAACACCCGTAGCGAGCGGAGACTTGGCGATGTCCGGGGAGCATTTCCCTCTCCCCCCCTCCCCGGGAATGCGGGCCGCCCCAGGTGCTCTGTGTCCAGCTGGGGTCTGGGGGAGGTGAGGGTCAGTGACCCGGGGGTCGGGCATTGGAGCGGAGCTATAGCCCGAGATTCATCCCCGCGGCTCCGGGCCGGGGTTAAAATTCCATGCGGTGTGGACAGAGCGGCTGACGGACACAGAGCCGCTGGAGGTGAAGGTGGGAGGTGTGAGCGGTACCTCGGGGGGGGGGGGGGGGGGGGGGGGTCGGTGCTGGGACTACCACCGTGTCTCACCTATCACACCATCTGCACGGGAATGTGAATGCGGGTGAGGCAGCATCTATGGAGCGGTGGACAAAAATGGTGGAGAGATGCTCGAGTCTGAAGAAGGGTCAAACTCAGACAGAGATGCTGCCTCACGCGCTGAATTTCTTCAGCATTTTTGTCCACATTGCCATTCTATACACAGTTTAAACAGCAAGATTCCTTGCGTTTATCAAGATATCAAACTCACTTATTGATTTCAGTCTACCAAAACATGCTCCCAGCACTTACAGTAAAGCTTCTTTGGCATTTTACACATGTTGTGGCCATCTCCTCTCATTCCCAGGAATCAGTTTTAATGAACCAAGCATTTATTTGGCAAAGAGACCAATAGGAATTGTGCCCAGTCTCCCATTATTATTTTTTTTTAAGTGCTTTTATATTTATTTCCACCATGACCCCCCAAATCTGCCACTGTCTTGCCCCCTCACATAACCCATCCCTTGTAGCATCCTTGAATCCTCATCCGAGTTTACTTTCCCACCAGCTTTGCAATGTCACAAACTCGGATACATTACAATCTAACTATTTATCTGTGTGATTGATGTAGGCTGTAAATAGCACCGATCCCCGAGGCATTTAGCTAGTTACAGCGCGCCATTCTGACAATGACCCATTTATTCCCATTCTTTATTTCCTGAAATCTGAGCATCCTATGCCAATTTGACCCCGTCCCATCAGCCCCAATTTTAATCTTTTTATGAAGGGCATTATCAAACACTTCTAATTGAGTGCCGTTAACCTCCTACATCCCAGTCTGACCAAATTCCTAAATTGGGGAGAGACACTCGGCAGCTTGAGAGCCCACTGTGACTATCATCACTGGAAGCTCCTGGAAAAAGGCTCTCTGTGAGAAGCTGCGGATACCGTTGGCAACGTCCCATTGTGATGTCATTGGCGCACTCGGCAGTTAGAGAGCCCATTGTGATTGGTGCACTGTGAGTGGCATTGTGACATCATCAGTGGAAAGTCCTGGAAAAAGGCTGTGTGTGAGAACCGTTTTTTTGCCTTTTCAAAAAAAACTTTAATTGTCAATAACTTGTGAAATATAGGATGAAATCTTAAGTGAACCTGATTACTGCATGGAGAGGAAAAATGTGAGTCAGAATATGTAAAAATGTGAGCGCTACCGTGTAGCGTTTTGGCGAAGATACAAAAACACAAACACACATAGGGACATACACACATACATACAAGATGACTGTTAATAGTATATAGATACAATCATGAGGGGTGTAGATAAAGTGAGCGGTCACAGTTTTTACCCAGACTAGAAGAGATGAAAACTAAAGTACATAGATTTATCAACGAGAGGGGAAAGATTTAAAGGTTCCCGAGGAGGAACTTTTTCCAAGTTGCCGTTGTTTAAAAGACATATGGACAGGTACATGAATAGGAAACGTTTAGAGGGATATGGGTAGGGCGTGGGCAAATGGGTCTAGCTCAGGTTGACATCTTGGTCAGCATCAACGAGTTGGGCCAAAGAGCTTGCTTCCGGAAGTGCTTTATAACTTTATGTCTCTAAAGGCGCTATCTAACTAATTAAATTCTATTAGAAGAAACTAACTTCTAATAGAATTAACTGAAGTAGAGAAAGCAATGCTTGCATCGGTGTGGATACGAGGGGTTGAATGGCCTAATTCTCCATTTTGTGGCTCTATAATACATCCAATCACATTGGAATGTCCCAGGAATTATTTTCTGCTCCCGATTCAGCACCGGCAAAATCCCACAAAAGGCAACATGGCAATTGAATGAAGAAGGGGGGTACACAAAAAGCTGGAGAAACTCAGCGGGTGCAGCAGCATCTAAGGAGCGAAGGAGATAGGCGACGTTTCGGGCCGAGACCCTTCTTCAGACTGGTCAGGGATCAGGGAAACGAGAGATATAGACGGTGATGTGGAGAGATAAGGAACAATGAGTGAAAGATATGCAAAAAAGTATCGGTGATAAAGGGAACAAGCCATTGTAAGCTGTTTGTGGTGTGAAAATGAGAAGCTGGTGCGACTAGGGTGGGGGAGAGAGATAGAGATAGAGGGAATGCCAGGGCCCCAAGGCTGAGGGAGAGGTGGGAAGGGGAGGAGACAGCAAGGGTTAACAGAATTGAGAAAATTCAATATTCAAGCCCAAAGGATGCAGACTCCCCAAGCGGAATATGAGTTGCTGTTCCTCCAGCTTGCGGTGTTGGATCTGTTCTCGGTGGCTGTGGGAGGGAGGATGTAAATGTTGATCTGAAACATAGTGCTCGCAACGTCTTGGCATAGCGTTTCAGGTCATGCTCACACATCATGGCGTGACCCACATATCCCACAGCCCAACCCCACCAAAAGCCCAGTGCTCCAAAATGAACCAAGCTGGCATCCCAAAGCAAAACACAGAGAACTGAGGCCATTTCACAACTTTGAATTTCCAGTCAGATCTGAGCATTCCCTCTCATTTGCCAGTCGGTGCTATGCAAAAAGTGCAATTGTACATTGCGTAATTAGGTTCAAGGTGCTTCTTCCAGTTTGAAATAAGTCTATACCTGTCCCGACATATGTTCCACGCCTGCCAAGCTTCAAGCATCCTGTTTTTAATACACATCTCTGACTTTTTCAAGACACTTCCTCTCTTGTCCCCATCTTTGGTCCTCACCCCCAGCCACAATCTGCTCCTGGCAAGAAGGGATCAGAGGGATCGGGTTCACGTGCAGGCAGATGGGCTCAGTTTAATCTGGCATCAGAGTTGTCACAAACACAGTGAGCTAAAGGGCTTGTTCCTATGCTAAATTGTTCTAGATTTCTATGTTCTTATAATAGCAAGAGAAAGCCAGTCAGCCCTTCTTCATGTCCGCTCCACCATTCAAAACGATTATGGCTCATCTTCCTGCATTAATCCCATATTCTTTGATTTCCTTACTATCTAAAAATGTATTAATTCAGTGATCCAGAATTTCAGACATTTATTACACTCTAGCTGAAGAAATATCTTTGCGTCTCTTCCTCAATAGACAGCCCCTTGTTTTGGAGACTGTGACGCCAGGTTCCCAACGCCACAGGCAGGGAAAAATCATCTCCTCATCAAGCGCACTTCAGTCAGATCAGATTTCTTTGTTCTCAGCTACGATCCAAAGATAGACAAAAAATGCTGGAGTAACTCAGCGGGTCAGGCAGCATCTGTGGAGAACATGGATAGGTGACGTTTCACAGAGTGCTGGAGTAACTCAGCGGGTCAGGCAGCATCTGTGGAGAACATGGATAGGTGACGTTTCACAGAGTGCTGGAGTAACTCAGCGGGTCAGGCAGCATCTGTGGGGAACATGGATAGGTGACGTTTCACAGAGTGCTGGAGTAACTCAGTGGGTCAGGCAGCTCTGTGGAGAACTGGATAGGTGACTTTCACAGAGTGCTGGAGTAAAAATCAGCGGGTCAGCAGCATCTGTGGAGAACAGGATAGGTGACGTTTCACAGAGTGCTGGAGTAACTCAGCGGGTCAGGCAGCATCTGTGGAGAAACATGGAAGTGAGTAACTCAGGTGGAGCATCTGTGAGAGAACTGGGTAGGGGATGCTAAGGCAGCATCTCTCACACAAATCCGTGGAGAACTGGATTAGGTGACGTAGGTTGTCGTTTCCACAGGGAGTGCTGGAGTAACTCAGCGGTGTCAGGGCAGCATCTGTGGGAAGAACATGGATAGGTTGAGTTTCACAGATGGGCTGGGAAGTTAAACTCAGCGGGCCAGGCAGCAAGCAATCTGTGGGAGACATGGGATAGGTGACGTTTTCACAGAGTGCTGGAGTAACTCAGCGGGGTCAGGCAGCATCTGTGGAGAACTGGATAGGTGACGTTTCCACAGATGCTGGAGTAACTCTCCCCAGGGGGTCATGCAGCATCTGTGGAGAACTGGATAGGTGACGTTTCACAAGTGCTGGAGTAACTCAGCGGGTCAGGCAGCTATCTGTGAGAGAACATGGATAGGTGACGTTTCACAGAGTGCTGGAGTAACTCAGCGGGTCAGGCAGCATTCTGTGGGGGAACATGGATAGGTGACGTTTCACTGAGTGCTGGAGTAACTCAGCGGGTCAGGCAGCATCTGTGGAGAACATGGATAGGTGACGTTTCACAGATGCTGGAGTATCAGCGGGTCAGCAGCATCTGTGGAGAACATGGATAGGTTGACGTTTCACAAAGTGCTGGAGTAACTCAGCGGGTCAGGCAGCATCTGCCATTATGGAGAACATGGATAGGTGACGTTTCACAGAGTGCTGGAGTAACTCAGCGGGTCAGGCAGCATCTGTGGGGAACATGGATAGGTGACGTTTCACAGAGTGCTGGAGTAATCTTCAGCGGGTCAGGCAGCATCTGTGGAGAACATGGATAGGTGACGTTTCACAGAGTGCTGGAGTAACTCAGCGGGTCAGGCAGCATCTGGTGGAGAAAATGGATAGGTGGGGACGTTTCACGAGTGCGTGGAGTAACTCAGCGGGGGTTCAGGCAGATCTGTGGGGAAACATGGATAGGTGACGTTTCACAGAGTGCTGGAGTAACTCAGCAGGTCAGGCAGCATCTAGTGCAGAACATGGATAGGTGACGTTTCACAGAGTGCTGGAGTAACTCAGCGGGTCAGGCAGCATCTGTGGAGAAACATGGATAGGTGACGTTTCACAGAGTGCTGGAGTTACTCAGCGGGTCAGGACAGCATCTGTGGTGAACATGGATAGGTGACGTTTCACAGGGAGTGCTGGAGTAACTCAGCGGGTCAGGCAGCATCTGTGGGGAAACAGGATAGGTGACGTTTCACAGAGTGATGGAGTAACTCAGGGGTCTCTAGGCAGCATCTGTGGTGAACATGGATGAGGTGACGTTTTCACAGAGTGATGGAGTAACTCAGCGGGTCAGGCAGCATCTGTGGTGAACATGCGAATAGGTGACGTTTCACAGAGTTGCTGGAGTAGTAACTCAGCGGGTCAGGCAGCATCTGTGGGGAACATGGGATAGGTGACGTTTCACAGAGTGGCTGGAGTAATTCAGCGGGTCAGGCAGCATCTGTGGAGAACATGGATAGGTGACGTTTCACAGAGTGCTGGAGTAACTCAGCGGGTCAGGCAGCATCTGTGGAGAACATGGATAGGTGACGTTTCACAGAGTGCTGGAGTAACTCAGCGGGTCAGGCAGCATCTGTGGAGAACATGGATAGGTGACGTTTCTATGTTTCTTCAGACTGATTGTAGGGGTGGGTGGGAGAAAGAACTGGAAGGAAGAAAAGACCAAGACAAAATGTGTAGGAAGGAACTGCAGGTGCTGGTTTACACCAAAGATAGACACAAAATGCTGGAGTAACTCAGCGGAACAGGCAGCATCTCTGGAGAGAAGGACTGGGTGACGTTTCGGGGCGAGACCCTTCTTCAGACTGAGACAAACCAGGGCTGGCAACAGATGACCTCAGACAAGGAGGTTCCTTGATAAGCCAATTGTTGGCTAGAGACGGTGTGATCCTAAGATGGATACATCACCGTGAACTGTGGAACTGGTTAACCGACTTTTAATTGGGGTGGGGGGGGGGGGGGGATAACAAGGAGAGTGGGGAGGGAAGTTTATGCAGAAGTTACTTAAAAGTAAATAATTCGAGGTTCATACTGTTGGGGTGTAAGCTGCCAAAGCAAAATGTGAGGTGCTGCTCCTCCAATTTGCGCTGGGCCTCACTCTGACAATGGAGGAGGCCCAGGACAGAAAGGTCAGTGTGGGAATGGGAGGGGGAGTTGAAGTGTTTGGCAACCGGGCGATCCAGCAGGCCTCTAGTGTCCAGCGAAACGAATGGTGTGGTCACCAAGTCTCCGCTTTGTCTCGCCGATATACAGGAGCCCACATTGGGAACATCGGATACAGTAGACGGATGGACTAGGACTGTCTGCGTGCCTGGATGGAGTCAAGGGAGGAGTTACATCTCCTGCTGCGGTTGCTGGGGAAAGTACCTGGGGAAAGGGTGGTTTGGGTCCTGTTGTGGACAAGAGGACATGATTTGAGAATGAAGGGACAAAAGTTTAGGGGTAACATGAGGGGGAACTTCTTTACTCAGAGAGTGGTAGCTGTGTGGAATGAGCTTCCAGTGGAAGTGGTGGAGGCAGGATCGATTTTAACATTTAAAAATAAATTGGATAGGTATATGGACGGGAAAGGAATGGAGGGCTTTGGTCTGAGTGCAGGTAGATGGGACTAGGTGAGAGTATGAAGTCTGAAGAAGGGTCTCGACCCGAAACGTCGCCTATCTCCTTCGCTCCTTAGATGCTGCTGCACCCGCTGAGTTTCTCCAGCTTTTTGTGTAACCCTAGGTGAGAGTAAGTGTTCGGCACGGACTAGAAGGGCGAGATGGTATCTGTTTCCGTGCTGTATTGTTATTGGTTATATGTTGTGATTTTTCCCCATCTCTGTTCCTATCAGAGCTCTTGGCATGAAAGTATTCTCACCACAACAAATCCCCTTCCACTCTGACGTAGTAGCATGCTGTTAGCGTGCTTTCCAAACTGTTTCAACTCCCCTGGCTGACCTGCTTACTTTCCTCCCCCCCCCCCCCCATCCTTAAACATCAATTCCCCCCTCCCCCTCCCCCACCAAATCTCCTGCTCCCCTGGGACTAGCTCTTGCAGCTTGCCATGTGATGGGCCTGTCTCACGGTGCGAGTTGACACACGAGGTACCCCGAGGTGAAAGACTCGCGGACTGTTCTGTGCACGAGACTCAAGTTTATGAACAAGAGTTTTAAACCGAGTTCCCGACGGGTGTGACTAAGTTTGCCGTTTTTACTTCTAATTTTTTCTTACGATGTTCCAAGCTCCTCTCCCGAGTTCCCAGGTTCCCCTCCGGGTTTATTCTTGAGCCAACCGTGAATGAAAGCCTGTTTTAAGTATCAACTCTCCTTGAGGAGCTCAACTACCTGGACAGCATCTCATACAGTAAGTATATTCTGATTCAGTATTGAAAGTTATTCAATTTCAGAACTCAACTTAAAAAAACGAGGCAGGATCTCGGCCCCCGCACTCGCTGCCGTTGTGCAGCAAGGAGGCGGAGGAGGTGATGCAACAGTGTAAAAAGAAGACAACTCCATCCTGCGGCTTTAGTTAATGATAGAATTCAGCGCAATGGCCTCGTCTATTGATGTGACCTACAAAGGTACAATGCGCACCGTCCAGTGCCAGAGCTAGGCTGGGATCATTCCCTGCTCTCATCTCTCTCTTTCTGTGCGTGCATTAGCAGGGGGAAAGAAACGGTCTACCATCGCTGGGGCACAAGACCACTGCCGCCTGCCCCTTGTAGCCATCAACTTGTTTGTTTCTTTGGTGCGTTCTCATCTGCCCTGCTCCATCCCAAGCGCCTGCCCCAGCTCTCTGCCCCATTCTCTTGGAAATGTTGCTTCCGCCGCTGTAAGAGGAGGGGTTCCGGCTGGCTGGCTTGGTGGGGTGGCGTGAGCAGGGAGGAGTGGGTACAAACCACCAAATCCATTCTTATCAAAGTCGGGCAGAGGCGTGTTAGAACTCACGTTTCTCTCTGCTGCTTCATATACGTGGGAAATTCCCTCAATATGGTCACTCAGCGGGCAGGCAGATCTCTGGAGAGAAGGAATGGGTGACGGGATGACGTTTAAAATTTAAATCGTGGGCAAAACCATCTTGCCCCAGGCTGCTTGACATTATTTATTGTGTTTGAGTTGTTTGTGAGGCTGGGACTTCTCTGAGGGGTCGCCACCTTATAGCGGAGACATATCCAGTAAGCTGGCCCTCATGGCGAGGAAAGGTCGAGGGGGAGGTCCCTGACAAAGCGCAGCCCAAGAAGATGACCTCAGTGGAACAGGCCGAGGGTGTTGTTTGGCCGTCGGCTGTGAAGGTGGAAGAAGGCTGCAGCAGGGAGAGACTCCCAACCGTGGTGGAGCCCATATCATTGGACCCGGGACTGTCAGTGAATGTTGTTCGAAATGTGTTACCGATCTCTTGTGTTGGGAGACTGGTCATTTGCCTGGATTAATAGAATTACAGAGTTCAAACAGCACAGAACCATCCCTTCACAATCTTTTTACCCATCCGGACTAATCGCATTTGCTCAAATTAGGTCCTTATCCTTTCCCTGCCTTGTCTATTTAAATACTTTAGAGAATACAGCGCGGAAACAGGCCCTTTGGTCCCACCGGGTCTGTGCCGGACCAATGATCCTGCACATTACACCATCTACGCACACTAGGAACAACGTTTACAAGCCAATTTAACCTGCAAACCTGAACATCTTTGGAGTGTGGGAGGAAGCCAAAAGATCTCGGAGAAAGGAAAAACCCACGAGATCACGGGGAGGCATACACACAAAGTCATTCACATCAAGATCCTTGTTATTTTGATGCTCGTTTTTTGAGCTGATTAAACTGCAATGTTACAGTTCAATGACAATCACTGGAAACACAGAACACATTGTGAGCTTTCCAAACCTTGGTGTAACAAACAATGTGAAATCAAGAGGGTAATACAGAGAGTGACAGTAATAATTCCAATCAGCACAATCTAAATCAAGACAGGATCAGCCTCCACAGGGACTTTCCCACAGTCCGTGACTGCCCATCCCCACCACCCCCGGGCCCCTGACGCTTTCTTGTCTACATGTGTGTGTGTCAGAGAGACGGCACAAAATGCCCTGGACACCGCTCTGTACTGCTGCACCTTTCAACTGGGATGCCCAACTGTTCCCGGTGGGATTTGAGGAAGGGCTCCAGCAGAATGGGCGAGGAGGGGAGTCAGGTTAAAGAGGCGGACTTGTCTGTTATGAGCAGTTCCTGGGCTTCAGTCAAGGGTCAGTGTGTGGGGCAGTGCCCTGGAGTTACATCCTCTTTTAGACATCCACCATGGTTCCCCGTCCCCGTTCCCGTTCCCTCTCTCCAATATGTGACGGAGAATGGCCAACGAAGGAATTCACTGATCTTCGAATCAATACTGTAAAATGTATAAGAGTTAAGATGTCATATGCTCGGTTTAAAGTTGCAGCTTTACCATCTGAGATGGAGCACAAAGAGCAGCAGAAATTTGGAAAACGTTCATCCCGTCACCCTTGTCCTTCTCTCCAGAGATGTAGCCTGCCCGCCTGCAGTTAAGAGTGCCCACGCGTACTCACGGAGTCACTAAGTAATCGCACGGGCCATACGCTTTACAACGAGTTTAATGTTTCCATTTTTAACTTGAATTAATAAAATTTGACTCGTGGAAAACCTCAAACATTGTTTGGATTTGTTTACACGAGTTACCACGTTTCTCGGGTAACCTTCCGTTAGCGCCACGAGTCGATAAGTTGCCGCCGCGAGTAGTTCGACGTTGCCCGCTACGTTGATTGTACGTGATCCGAAGTGAAAAAACCAGTCCACGTGGAGAATCAGTTTGGGAGAAGAAAGAAACTGGCTGGCTTCCAAAGGTCTATCTAAGCCGGCCCCTTACTAAAATCCCCCGTCTCACGGTGGAGTTGGCCCACTGAGCGGACCCCGAGTTTTCACTCGTGGTGATCACGTTACGGATGAAAATAGCGGCAACGTCGGAACTCGTGCGATCTACTTGGCACTCGTGGCGCTAATCGGATAGGTCACACGCGAAACGTGATAAACTCGTGAAAAAAATCTAACGTGTTTGATTTTTTCCACGAGTCAAATGCACTGTGCAAGTGTAAAATGGAAACATTAAAATCGTAGTTTAATGCGTGGGGCCCGGGTTGCGTGTTGTCCTTTTTAACTCGGTGCTTTGGGTGTGTCGATTGTGTTAATGTGTTAACCCGTGGGCACTTCTGAACTGGCATTAATTAGGTAATTTGAAGACCCTCTTTCCGTTTTCAAACGCATGGTATTAAACACTTGTCACCTAGTTAATTTTTCAAAATTATTCATACGATTGTTCCCCTTTGTTGATATAAAGGACACATTATTTTATCGTTTCAAAATCAACAGAGCATTTTGGGAATAACATGACAATGATCATGAGATTTGTATTTGAAGTCATTTTGTGAAGGTATTTCATAGGATATTTATCACGTCTGTGAATTTTATTTTTCTTGTTTTCTTGGCGGTGAAGAAGATCCCAGTGCCCCCCTGTGACCATGCAGTACCAATTGGTGCCCTGTGAATTAGCATAGGTAATCTCCATTCTGATAGATAAGATAAGCAAAAGTTATTACCCCAAAATGTTGACCGGGCATTGGCGAGTCGCTGTGCTTGGAATAAATTACTAAATGACCCTGAGCTTTTAAGTGAGACATTAACAGAAAAAAATTGCTATCGACCTCAGATGCAGAGATACAAATTGCCGATCATTAAATCTCTCAGTTACTAAACACAAACTGATTCATAAAGAAACTGTAACAAATATAATGGAATTTAATTTTCAACGGATCCGTTGGTCAACACTTCATCTATTCACCACCGTTTTACCCATCCCCGTGCTCTGACATGCTTTTCAATGCTTTAGAATTGATCGGAGTTGGATGTTACATCCCTTTATCACTAAGATAAAAGACATTAAGGTTTCAATGGCCGACCTTTCAGGTTTAAAAGTACAATACTTGCGACAACGGCACAGTACTGACACAGTTCTTCGAAATTAGGAAACAAAGCAAATCAGTGAAAGGAGGGGCTTCTTTTAACAACTGAAATATATGTAGCATTGCTACTATTAACTAGGAACAGTATGATTAATATCAATGGAAACACTCTCCGCCCAACTAGTTGCGGGTAAGGGCTGTCTTCCACACAACGCTGTAGTGGCTCCGAGTTTTAGACTATGCACAGAATCTCAGTGAGGAAATCAATTCAAGACTTTCAAATATAACCTGCAAGTTTCTTTCTAAAGTGCATGTTGAAAAGGAGTGTCTATCTCTCCTGTATTTTATTTTAATATAATTATGCAGGAATGCCCGTCTCCTAAATCGTACAATCTGCACGATTTTTAGAAAGTTATTTTTGGGAGTGTCCATATCAAACACACTACTTAGCATACACCATTTTTCTTTTGTCAAATTACTAAAATCCAAATTCACCTTTCGCGTGGGGCGGTGCTAGTGGTCGCTGGTCGGCGCGGACTTGGGTGGGCCGCAGGGCCGTTAGAAACACTGTGTCACTTTTCAGGAGACGTTGTCAGCTCAAGAGTACGTCAGGGAGGACTGTTGTCAGCTCAAGAGTAACGGGAGAGCAAACTTGGTTAACTCTGGAGACGAATTTGGAACATCGCAGGAAACGGCAAACTACCATACCCGTGGGAACTCGGTTCCAACGCTTGAACATCCAAATTAGGATCTCGTGTACAAACCACGCGTCTGTCACTCGGGGGGTTACATCGTGGGTCAACTCGCACCGGTTGAGACAGGGCCATTACAGTCGAAACAACACGAGGTATGCTATCTGAGCTGTGATCCTGCATCCAACAGGCACGCGACTGAGCTACAGAAGTTGCAACAAGCAAGTCTTCACATGGCCTGGAGGATCATTATTTTAAAATATGTAAACAGCATTTTCCAACTCCCTCCTGGACAGCCCAAATGGGCACAGGCAGGAGAGGGCAGGTGGCAGTTTTAAAAAAAGCGTCTCCTCCCTCTTATGCACCCAATTCCCCGGAGCTGCCCCCAGTTCAAAGGAAAAAAAAAAAAAAAATACTCTAGCCTGCCTTCTCGTTCACTCTCCGTTCCAGTACTGAATGAAGACCTTTAACTCACGCATAAACAACCAACTGGGTGGACAAAAATGCTGGGAGAAACTCCATATCCCTAAGAGCCCTATCTAGCTCTCTCTTGAAAGTATCCAGAGAAAACGGCCTCCACCTGAGCAGAGAGTTCCACACTAACACTATCCTACACAACGAGGGATAATGTACAATTTTACCAAAGTCAATTAATGTTATCTACAAGCCTGTACGTCTTTGGAGTGTGGGAGGAAACCGGAGCACCCGGAGAAAACTCACGCAAGTCACATGGAGAACATAAAATCTCCGTACAGACGCACCCATAGTCATGGATGTAAACCCGGGTCTCTGGCGCTACGAGGCAGTTAATCTACCGCTGCGCCACCGTGCTCCCCAATGTTCTGTCTTCTGTGTGAAACTGACTGGTTTCATCTTTACACCCACACAGGTTCAACTCAGTTGGGGAGATGCTCCGACAGGATCTGGACCCGAAACGTCACCTATTCCTTCGCTCCATAGACGCTGCATCACCCGCTGAGTTTCTCCAGCATTTTTGTCTACCTTCGATTTTTTTCAGCAACTGCAGTTCCTTCTTAAACATAAGCAACCAACTGGTCAGCAGGCGAGACAGTCTGTGCCTGTCCATGGCAATACCTGGACATGCGATGGCCAGGTCAAGAAAACAAAAATCATGCCACGAAAATGATAGGCAATCAGTGCAGCTCCGAGGGGGTGGAGCTCTCACCACAACCCACCCGTCACGTTCGATGCCAATACGCAGTTCTGGCTGAGTCACCGGCCACCAACATCCCAGGAGTCACCTTCGACCAGAAACTCAACCGAACTAGTCACATAAATACTGTAGCTACAAGTATTCGATGATCTCGAAAAGATCATCCACACAATTTATCTCCTCAGCCTAGATTACTTACTGCGACTCCCTTTACACTGGCATCAGCCAATCTTCCCTGTCCCGCCTGCAACTGGTCCAAAACGCCGCAGCGAGACTCCTGACAGGCACTCGAAAAAGGGACCACATCACCCGATCCTGGCCTCCCTCCACTCACTCCCTGTGCGGTTTCCGAATAAAATTTCAAGATCCTCCTTCATGTCTACAAAGCCCTCAATGGGCTTGCCCCACCTACATTAAAAGTCTGCCTCACCCACCCACCACCTCCAGGTCCCTCAGATCGGCCGACTTGGGGTTGCTGAACATCGCGATATCTCGACCGCGCCTTTGCGGTTGCAGCTCCTAGATGTGGAACAGCATCCTCTTCCCATCAGAACTGCCCCCTCCATCGACTCCTTTAAGTCGAGGCTAAAAACTCATCTCTACTCCCAAGCCTTTCTTGACGTCCTCTGAGCGAGGGGCTATATGTGTGTGTAGTGATGTTTGTATTTAATCTATGAACCACTGTTGTTTGTTACACTATTCTTACACCAATGTAAAGCACTTTGGCCAACGAGAGTTGTTTTTTAAATGTGCTATAGAAATGAAGTGACGTGACTTGACTTGACAAGAGTCGGTCAGAGGGGGGTCTTGGGGTTCCTTGCTCTGGCTGACTCACCTCCTGGCACCCACATCATCTACAAGGCCACGTCAGGGATGGGACGCTTGCCTTGATGAAGAAGCCCGACAGCCATCCAGGACAAAGAAACCTATTTTGATTGGCCACTCTAAACGCTGACTTCCTCACCAGCGGCGCAGTGTCTGCAGTGTGCACTGTCACTAAAAAGCACTGTGGTGGGATGGCGGGACTGTCATACGAGGAAAGATTGAAATGACTTGGCTTGTATTCACTTGGAGTTTAGAAGGATGAGGGGGAGTCTTATAGAAACATATAAAATTATAAAAGAACTGGACAAGCTTGATGCAGGAAAAATGTTCCAATGTTGGGCGAGTCCAGAACCAGGGGCACAGTCTTAGAATAATAAGGGAAGGCCATTTTAAGACTGAGGCGAGAAAACAACTTTTTCACCCAGAGAGCTGTGAATTTGTGGAATTCCCTGCCAGTGGAGGCCAAATCACTGGATGGATTTAGGAGAGAGTTAGATAGAGCTCTAGGGCTAGTGGAAATCAAGGGGATATGGGGAGAAGGCTGGGTGATCACGGGTTAATTGATAGGGGATCGATCAGCCATGATCACATATGAATGGCAGTGCTGGCTCGAAGGGCAGAATGGTCTCCTCCTGCACCTATTGTCTATGTTTCTATGTAGTTACTCACCCAGGCTACTCTGAGCGCACCTGAAATGAAATCCACAAAGCCCCATTTTTTAGAATCACTGATGCCATGGGACAGACTGACACCAAATACTTAGCAAAACTCCAGCTGCTGGCCAGATTTCTCAGCAGGTCAGGCAGCATCTGTGGAGGGAATGGACAGACAACCTTTCAGGACCTTTCTTCAGACTGAAGTCAGGAATCAGTCCCACGTTAGGGTCCTGACCCAAAACCCGTCTGCCCAGTCCGACTCCACAGATGCTGGCTGACCTGCTGAGATCCTCCAGCAGGTTGGTGGTTTGCTCACGATTCCAGCATCTGCAGTTTTCTTTGTGACATCAGATCCTGTCGGAGCATCTCCCCACTGACTGAGTTGACCTGTGTGGGTGTAAAGATGAACTCAGTCAGTTCACAGAAGACAGAACATTGGGTCAGGTGCTACGGTGGCGCAGCGGTAGAATTACTGCCTCGCAGCGCCAGGGGGGGGGAGGGGGACCCGGGTTCCATCCAGACTCTGGGTGCTGTCTGTGGCCCTGTTCCAGAACCAGGGCCACAGTCTTAGAATAAAAGGGAGGCCATTCACGACTGAGGTGAGAAAAAACTTTTTCACCCCAGATAGAGTTGTGAATTTGTGGAATTCCTCTGCTCCACAGAGGGACAGTGGAGGCCAAATCGCTGGATGGATTTAAGATAGAGTTGGATAGAGCTTAGGGGCTGTGGAGTCAAGGGATATGGGGAGAAGGCAGGCACGGGTTATTGATTGGGGACGATCAGCCATGATCACAATGAATGGCGGGGCTGGCTCGAAGGGCCGAATGGCCTCTGCTCTGCAGCAACCTATTTTCTATGTTTCTTTGTACGGAGATTTTTATGTTCTCCATTGTGACCACGTGGGTTTTCTCCCACACTACAAAAGGACATACAGGCTTGTAGGATACAGTACTTGACTTTGGTAAAATTGTAAATTGTCCCTCGTGTGTAGGACAGTGTTAGTGTGGGATTCTCTGCCTCAGAGGGGAGGTGCGGTGGAGGCCGGTTCTCTGGATACTTTCAAGAGAGAGCTAGATAGGGCTCTTAACGATAGCGGAGTCAGGGGATATGGGGAGGAAGGCAGGAACGGTGGTACTGTATCAGCCATGAAACACATCGAAATGGCTGTGCTTGGCTCGAAGGGCCGGAATGGCCTCCTCCTCCGCCGATTGCCTATTGTCTACCATCGTACGGAGAGAGTTTAGTGATCGCAGGCTTGGCACGGATTTGGTGGGCCAAAGGGCCCGTTTCCGCAGTGCATCTCTATAGTCTACATTAAGCTGCAAGGAATTAACTATTTGTATTTCCAATATTAATATTGCAGAAATGGAGTCACCTTCAAGTAAAGTTATGAGGCAAAGCAGGATTTGTGAGTGGGTGAATCGTCGGACGGCGAAGATGGCATTTCGACCACTGTTTTCATTTGATCTCGTTAATCTTTGATGTATTTATCTCTGTGCACATTTTGCAGACATTGCAAGATGGAAAGCCACTGCTCAGCCCAACGAACCTGTGTTGATGTTTATTCTGCACAAGAGCTGTCTCCTAGTCCCATGTGACTGCCCTGTTTCCATATCCCTCTATTCCCATCCTTCACCCTCTTACCTAACTGGCACTCGACTGTTGCTGTTCGTCTCTGCCTCAATCGCTCACTCAAGCAGTGTCGCCAGTGCCGGGTGAAAAGGCTTCCCATGCCTCGATCCCAAGTCATTTCCATTTAATCTGATTCTTGCCATTCTCGACCAAGTGTGACTCACAACATCGATACATAGCTCAAACTCTGATGGTAGACAAAAATGACTGGAGAAACTCAGCGGGTGCTGCAGTACCATCTCTGGGGCAAAGGAAATAGGCAACGTTTCGGCCGAACCTAACCTAACCTACGGTTGTTTCGGCCGAAACGTTGCCTATTTCCTCAGAATTTCGGGCCAAAACGTTTGCCTATTTCCTTCAGAATTTCGGGCCAAAACTTTGCCTATTTCCTTCAGAATTTCGGGCCAAAACGTTGCCCTATTTACCTTCAGAACTTCGGGCCAAAACGTTTGCTATTTCCTTCAGAATTTCGGGCCAAAACGTTGCCTATTTCCTTCAGAATTTCGGGCCAAAACGTTGCCTATTTCCTTCAGAACTTCGGGCCAAAACGTTGCCTATTTCCTTCGCTCCATAGATGCCGCTGCACCCGCTGCGTTTCTCCAGCATTTGTGTGTACCTTCGATTTTCCAGCATCTGCAGTTCCTTCTTAAACACTCAAACTCTGATCCTGCGCTCTTCCGGTTTGCGGGGGTTTTTTTCTATTTGCGCAAAAGCGGTACGCGATAGCGCTCGAGTTTTCGTCAGCTCACTCACCGTTCTTCCTGTGCTGCGAGTGCAACAATATCATTCCGATCGATGGCATATTGTAAATTTGTCGAGGTTTAACATTTTTATAAAACTGAGCATGCTTGGATTCCTTCAGTCAGCGCCACGCAAAAAGATTGGTCGCTTCTCCTGTCAGTCAATGCCACGGCCGGGATGGCGACGCCCCATCCTGCCCCACCGGCGGTCAAGCATTCTCAGTGCGCAGCAGGCAGTGAGCAGCAGGTGGGGCGGCTGGTTAGGGCGGGACGGTCCGTCCCGAGCGGCAGCAGCGGCGGGCAGGTCTGGGACGGGCCGAGCGTTTGCAGCAGCGGCAGTCAGACAGGATGGGGACGGGATGAGCCAGAGTGGGCAGATGGAGGGGAGGGAGAGTCAAGTTGCAGGGTGACCAAGCAGTTTGCGTGGCGTTTGAATAACTCACACACACACGCACGATGCAAATGGTCCAATCGTCAAGTCAACGGGATCTAACCCACAGCTAACAATAAATGACCTGCGGAGGAAGGAACTGCAGATGCTGCTTTTTATGGTTGGAGGGAGTGACTGGGGGGGTAGGGGGAAGGAGAGGGAGGGAGAGGTGAGGGATGATTGTGGGGAGGGGAGGAAGAGAGCAGACCTCCCAACATTTGATTGTTCAAAATTCATAATATTTCCCCTATCAAAATTCATATTTTTAAATGAAAATTCATAATATTTGATTGTTCGCGCGCCCTATTCGGGGTCCCATGTCAACAAATTCTAAATTGTGAAGAAGTATTTAAAATGCCAAAATGTGAAAAAAAAAGGTTCATGTATGCTGAAACATTTATAATTCTTTGTTAAACTTTGATAAACTTGGCACTAGACTCACCTTCATTTCTCTCACTTGGGGTTGTTGCCGGCGGCTATGCGCCTGCCGCCACTGTGTGCTGATCGCGGGTGCGGCGGGCGGGTGCAGCACGCGCCTCTCGTTGTGCGCACTTGGCAAGGTTGCCGGCGGGTCTCTTGCGCGAGGCTGCGCACTGGGGTGGTGGGTTGGGGGGGGAGTATATGGGCCCGGTGGGGCTGCCGCTTTGAGCGGCCGGCTGGCGGCAAGAAAGTGCCGCTGATCGCGCGCGGCCGGCGCCCCCGCGGGGCTCTGGGACCGGGTGGACATGGCGTGGGCTTCGAAGGGCGCCGGTCCCCGGTACATCTACCCTCCGTAGGCGCACGCGCGCTCGCGGCCCCCCCCCCCCCCACTGGGGCTTCCGGCAACCCTCCCACTAGCACGCAGTACGCTTGGCGGCCACTAGGTGCCCGGCAATCGCCTCCCCAATATTCGCTGCTACATCCCCCCCCCCCCCCGCCCGCCCCCGGCCCACTGGGAACGGCAACCCACCCCCATGCGCTCACTACGCGCGGCACTGGGGCCGGCAAAAACCCTCCCCCAAGCACACGCGCGGCCACTAGGGCCGTCCCTTCTTGTCTTTATTTTATTTCGCCGGCAATCACCTTTTTTACCCTATAGTGATCTCCCCCCCCCCCCCCCCCCCCCCCCCCCCCCCCGCCCCCCCCCCCCCCCTGGCTTTTGTCACCACGGTTAGGACAATTTAGCGGCGAATAATTAGGGTGGTACACCAAATCGGAATTGTCCTTTGAAAGGGAACCTAAAAAAAGCGGGAATATCCGCCAAAAAGCGGGATAGTTGGTGAGGTCTGTGCGAATCGCGAGAAGATCCTGTTACAGATGTGTGAGTACGCGGGAGAGTGGGGGTATTGAGGGGATGAGGAAGGGTGGGCAGGGAGGAGAGGGGGAAAGTGGGGAGGTGAGGAATGTGGGGGAGGAAGGGGAATAGAGGGAGAAGGAGAGGTACCCGCCCTCGAGTGGGGGAATACAGTGGAGGAGGAGGGCAGTGGGGTAGGTCAGGAGGGATAGTGGGGGGGATGAGGGGAAGGTGAGGAGTGGGGAGTGCAGTGGGGATGGATAGAGGGAAGAGAGTGGGGAGTGGGTTGTAGAGGAGGGGAGAGCGAGTTATCGAGGGAGGGAGTTGGGGGCTATGCGTGAGTGGTGCAATATTGCGTTGGGGGGGAGGTGGGTTGCATTTGGGGGAACGGGGTGAGTGGTGGAATAATTTGCATTGGGGAATGGGTTGCGTTGGGGGACCAGGTCTCCCATGTGAAAGGGACCCATCGGGTCCACTTACTCTAGTGCTTTCCTAACTTTGGCGTCTCTAGCGAATCAACCCGTAATCTCTGTGATTGCAACCCCCTCTCCCATTTCTGCCCAGCTTTTTGATTGCACGCATGTATGGTGATTTTCCTGGGTATCAGATACGCAGCGCAGGATGAATCTGTGCTGTGCTCTCTTTTATTGCGGGGGACGCCCGAGTGCATTGTTCCCATGTGCGTGGGGCCCAGAGGCCGCTCAGATGGCCGAGCGCTCGCTCGCTCTACTCGCGCGCACGCTATTGAAGTCGGAATCGTAACACTGATCTCACTGGTTTTTTAAGAAAAGGAAATGCCAGATGCTGGAAAAATCGAAGATACTTCAAAAAGTGGAGAAAACTCAGCGGGTGCAGGCAGCATTATGGAGCGAAGGAAAATAGGCAACATTTAGGCCGAAGTTCTGAAGGAAATAGGGCAACGTTTCGGGCCGCAAACCCGGAAGGGTTTACGCGCACCACACGCAACTACACTCCCCCCCCCGCCCTCCCTGGCCCCCCCCCCCTCACCTTCTCCCCTTTGCGCCCATCCACCGATGTGCTGCACCCGCTGAGTTTGTGTTTCTCCAGCATTTTTGTCCTACCTCACTGATCTCACCGTTTGGGGAATATGGAGATTGTGAAAAGGCACAAGGATGCAAGGGTGAAGGCCGTCATTTTGTAAGGGAGCTGTCCCACAGGCATGAGAAGCGAAGAGGGGAGCTGCACGCTGGCGAGCGCGCTCACTAACTGTGTGGTGGCTTCGAGCCGCCTACCGCGCCCTCCCGACCCCCGGCACGTCCCCCCCCGGTTCCACTGTTGACCTCGCTGTGGGGTTACCGAAAAAACTAATCATTAGTACAAAAAAAAAAAATCGCACACTGGCGCGACACTCGGGGCCAGTTTGGCAGGTGTGTCGGCCTGCGGAGCCGCGATTAGAGAGGACACGGGGTACGCAGGCGTCGCCGCGCGCTATGACGCAGGCGTGCTATGTTGTCCGTACGAGCGTGTCTTGATGGCGTAGCCTTGCCGTGGAGTTTTGGGGTTTGGGGTGGTGGTTTCGTAAGTTGGTTGATGACGTCAAGCCGCCGCCACACTCTCAGCATGGATAGATCCCCAAATTCATCGGCCCGACCCCTCTGCCCTGTGATGGTCCCCCGGAGTATGATGTTGAGACCCCACACCCCCGGCGCAGCAAACTCAGAGCCTCCGCGGTTCGAAGTGGAACCGGCCCGCAAGGCCACGGGGGGGCTGTGGGAGGGTCTGGCGGAGAGGAGCGCCAGATACTGCGACACGTTTGTTGGGGCAGAGCGTGACGAAGGGAGAATGGCGGGGTGGCGAACGGAATGTGTGGGTTGGGTGGGCTCGGGGGGGGAGAGGGGGGAAGGGGAGGGGGGGGTGTGGAGTATGGTCAAGAGTGCAAGGGAGATGGGGACTCGGTTCGAGAGTAAGCTGTTCGGACGGACTAGAAGGGCCGAGGGCGGTGGTGAGGGGGGGTAGAATTTGTCCCCCCCCCCCCCCCCCCCCCCCCCCCCATTTTGCCTGTCTTGCGTGCTTGTCAGTTGATCATATGGTGCAAAAAACCAAATCACTATCCCATACATGTATGTGTCCCCCGCCTCAATTATTGTTTTTCATAAGCTAACCGCTGCAATGAGGGTGAATAGACTGACCTGTCTCACCTCGTACCCTAGTCATGGTTACATGTCAACTTTTAGATAGTAAAACCGTCATTTGCTCCTCATTGTGACTACATCTACCCTGCACACTGCAGAAGAGGAACAGCCGGGGACATCCAGTCACCAACCTGGCAAGTTTGCACGGGGGAGTAGGAATTCACCATGGGATGTAGTTAAATGAAGCAAACTCATGTAAGATTCCAAACTAAATCTGAGTGGTACGTGGCCGGCAGGGCATTTGCTCGGTGACGATGTTCTTATTGGAACCCACTGTGGAACGGCGATTATAGTGCCCCTCCCACATGTGTGGCCATCTGAGGATGCCACACGCAGCCCACGCCGACACATCCCTTTCCCGGGGACACCTGCCAGATTGAGGAGCAAGTCATAGCAGCACTGGACACAGGCGTGAATGGCGAGGAGGATCAGGGAGGAGGGGGGGACAACCGTCTCAGACCAAGAGGCCCTCCAGGGACCATGGAGGCAAGTAATTAATGTCACTGTGTGTGTGGAGCTCAATAGACTTAGCATATTCCCCCCCTAGCGCGCGCCCCCACACCTATCTGACGATGGGATTTTGTGGGAAGAAGGACGATGGGCGAAGATCGACCAGTTAAGGCTCGAGTGGATGGATCCAGAACAGCATTTAATATTCCCTGGAATCAGAAGATTAAGGTGCTAGTCCACTTAAAGTTCACAAGATATTCAGTGGATCCTTGGAGTGCATGAAGAGACACTAGGTTATCTTTGAGATTGATCCCATGCCCAAATCTGCCTCGCTCTACCCTCTCTAGTCTTTTCTGTAGGGGAGAATGTAGAATCTATTTAGACTTTGAGATCTAGCATGGATACAGGACCTTCTAAGACCAACGGTCGACAAGCGATCACCCCATACACTAACAGTATTCTACACACACTCGGGACAATTTTACAATTTTTACAGAAGCCAATTAACATTTGTATGTGGGAAGAATAAAAACCCCCCGGAGCACCCCCCGCTGAGAAAACCACACAGTCACAGGAATGAATTGTTACAAACTCCGCACAGACAGCACCCGCAGTCAGTGTCTGGCGCTTTGTGAGGCAGCAACGGACGCTAAGCTACATGTGCCGCCCTGTACGTCTGGTTAGGTATGCGGACGCACGGTGGCGCCGGTTCTCCGTGACCACTTGATGGCGCGCCTGTCTTCCTCCCGTCCCAAAGACGTTGGCAAGGCTTGTAGGTTAATTGGCTACTTCTTCAATTTGCCCTAGTGTGTAGGGAGTGGATGAGAAAGTGGGATATAAATGGGGATAAGTAAGTAAGTTTGTTGGCCAGTATTCACATACAAGGAATTTGCCTTGGTGCTCCGCCCAAAAGTAACACTTGACATAACGTGACAGGCTACGAATGACTCAGAAAACATAAACATTAATAAAAATACACCATTGATCAAACATGTGAACCAACAAAATACCAGATCAAAGGGAGGCTACAGATTTTTGGCTGGTTGAGTAGAGCAACTACTCGTGGATAAAAGCAGTTTTTATTGGTATGGCTGGCCGGCAGTTTGACTGAGGTCGGAGTCGCTCCCAGAGGGAAGTGATTCAAAGAGTTTGTGGGCCAGGGTGAGAGGGTCTAGAGATGATCTTGCCCCGCTCACATTCCTGGGAAAAGGGTACTGGATCAATGATCGGATGGATCGTTGGGCCAGAAGGGGCTGTTTCCCTGCTACAATTGCTAAACAACTGGCATAGCTGTACACCTATGGTCAAGTTTGGCCTGCAAAAATGACAACGATGCTTGGTCATCGCTAACTATAATCTGGCATGTTTGTTAACCAAGAATATTAACGGAGTCAAGTAGTTTAACTCTCTGTCATTTGCACCACTTCATTAGGAACACATTACCATTAATGCAATTGAAAGACGATCATACAACTGACTCGCACTGTTTGCCAATTTCTTCCGCTACATTACATGTGAAACCATGCCCACTGTATTGCCCGTTAAAATGTCATGTGCGCTATACTTGAGCCCGGAAGACAAAGAGAAGGGCATGGAGGACCTCATCACTTTTCCCTAATGGCGATTGTGTGTGATTGTGGACTTTCCGTTATATTGTTCGCTCCTCGAGCCCCAGAAAGACTAGATCATCTATCACGCATACGCCCCCCCCCCCCTCATATCATCAAGGTAGGTACAAACTATCCTTTTAAATATTGTGTACATTGTGTCCTATGCAGATGCTGGAAAAAATCGAGGGAGATAAAAATGATGGGCGCTCTTCTCTTGCGGGTGATGTCAGCATATATGGAGCGATGATAGGACCTTTATGCCCCTGTCCCAACTTGATGCCTCGCTCTCGTTGCTCACTCTGTGTGTGCTCTAGCACTCCTCTGCGTACCCCCCCCCCACAACGGTTTCCGTTTGCGGTTCCAGAGGTTTTATCGCCCTCCCCCCGTCCTCCTGTGATTCGAAAAGTGGTTTCGTTTTAAAACTCGGTCCTTTTTCAGTGTGCGAAGCGGTTTTGCGATGTAGTTGAGGTGGTTTTGTGAGGACAAAAACTCGGGAACCGCAGGAACCTTGGGGTGGGCACAAAGTACAGCAAGATGTGTCACATTCAGTGACTTCACTGTGGGACAAGGGCACAAGGGTCTCGACCCGAAACGTCACTATTCCTTCGCTCCATAGATGCTTGCCTCAACCGCTGAGTCTCTCCAGCATTTTTATCTACATTCAGTTTAAAGATGGGTTGGTATTAAGAGCTGAACTTACCGGCTCATGCAAATCAGTGGAGAAATAGCTTCAATACCATTAGAGATGGTAATTAAAAAGCCCTTGTAGCTACATTTGGCCAGGACACAATTGCAAAGAAGGGCAGAGGAGTTCGATCTGGCACTGCCTGAACCACACCATCTCCATCAACCAATATACCTGGCCACCACTGCATCCATCATTGCTTTCCGGAAATTGCTACGCACTGCATTAGAAACAGTGGCGTACATTTCAAAAGGACCGTTCCTGTTGGCTGTAAAGCTTTTTCGAAAGATCATTGCAAAGTTAACTATAGAAATGCAAAGTGGTGCAAGTTACTTAAACTGCATTACTCAAAAATGCAATTACATAGACTGCTACATTACTTCACAACAAATAAAAAGGAATTTTTCCCACATATCTCTCCTATCTGTGATAAATTAGCCTTCTGAGTATTGACATTTCAATCCTATTTTGTAACTTGTATAAAACATCAAAAATTTATGCGGACGGATATTTTCCAGATTCATTTCTGAAGTTGTTAATATTCCAATTGGATCCGACTCAAAAACTAATAATATTAGGAGCATCAGAACAACAGCCTAAAACTTACAACAAGCCAAAGAAATTCCTGATTATAGTGAAATAACTCCCCCCACCCCCCCCCCCCCCCCCCCGGGAACAATTATTATTAAAATTTTGGTATAAGTACTACAACCACGATTAAATGTGGATGTGGAGGATGTCGGTGACCGTTGCATTAGGAACCAAAAGAACTAGACTTGTCTTAATTGACAAACAAGGATTAATTTGCTAGAATATGGTCTCTGTGGGACTGTTTTGAAAGGGTAAATTGGTCGGCTTGGAAGCGTTAATGAAGTTTAATAACCCAGGATTAGTTATTGTTGACATGATCTCGGATCAGATCTCCAAAGTTGGTAATTTATTCTATTCTTTTTTTATTGTGGTTTTTTTTTCTATTCTTTCTATCCCCCACCTCCCTCCCTCTAAAATAAAACTAAACACATAGGAGCAGAGTTAATATATTAAGAGAGAGATAATTGGGTCCTAATACTTGATAGATGGAATCTATCCATTACAATATGTATTTTGATTACTAAAGAGTTTGCTTATGATATGTCATGCTTCTATAAACTATTATTTATCAAAAAGAAATGCAAGGATTGGCATCTATAGGACAGGGCACTGGCGTTTGACATTGATCACTGGTTTGTTGGGACGACTGTGTGGATACTTTGTTGGTATTTCAGTACACGGCACAGAACTGGTTGTGCTTAGGTTTCGCAATGAGGGGACCAACCACAATTAATCTCAGATATCTTGACTCAATACACTTGAACACTGTGTACAGCACTTCTGTTGGTAATAAATTCTATTAATTCGAACTAGTGTATGGCACTCGTTTACCCCAGAGTTGTGCAAGAAGATACTTTGCCGACACAACCTAGCCAGCCTACATTGCACAATGCTGAAACGTTACTTCATGTGCCTGTCCCACTTTAGGCATATTTTTATAGGGTGACTACAGGCGTACACTCTATGGGGGTGGCCCATGGGTCGTGTGCTGGTGTCGCTGTATCATACATGGTCGTGAGTGGTTTCCTCAGTCGCCCAGGTGGTAGCGTTTTGCATGGTCGCCGCTGGATTTTCAACATGTTGAAAACCTACCTTGATGCACCATGAACATAGCTTGACTTCTCCTGACGTAGGTGCTGTCATAGGTATTTCGCAGGTTGTTTCTGCGTTCTCGGGCTGACTTTGGGTTTCTTTTTTGTTGTTAATTAAATGACTATTTAACTTTTATGTGTTGGAGGGCGCGCGCACGCAGTCGCCGTTTTTACGGCGACTGTGTTAAGTCCACGCTGGCCGTCCACGCGCCTCGCGCGTAAAAATTGCCTAAAGTGGGCATTGCCCAGGCACGTGCCGTGTGTATTTAGTCAGGGTAGGCAGCGGCTTTTATAAAATCTTGAAAAAACAAGGCATGCGCAGATTGTTCCTCCTCCCCCCGCGAGCTTGTCAGTCTACGCGCTTTTTTTTTTAAAATCGTGTGTAAACGCGAGGCGCAGATTGTTCCTCTCGACTTTTATCAAGTTGAAATTAACTTCAATAGGTCCCACTCGTAATACAGAGAGGATAACGCTCAAAGTATCGCGTCAAAGAACAAATTTATAACCATACATATTGTGTGAATATGAAATCCTTTTCTCTCTCTTGTTTACTGTTGACCAAGCTGTTTTTAAACGTTCTATTATTTTTGATTCCTTTGCGCCGTTGAGGTGTTTAAGTTCGGCTTGTCGGTCTGACCGTTTTCAATTATTTTGGTCTTTTCCTCGTACGCGTTTGCTTCGAGAAACTCTTCAAGGTATGCTCTATCCATCTTTGAAGGAACCCCCACACCATGTGTGCACGAAGTACTTGCGCGTGTGTGGTGGCGCAGTAGGCGGTAGCGCATTTGGTGGTGTGGGCAGTGCGCATGTGCAGTACTATAGAGACGCGTCCGCGGTGTTAAAGGCAGAGTGCGGCTTCTTTATTGGACGTTCCCCACTGCTTGGGCACGAGCAGCACACATTGAGGCTGTCCAACATCGTGAAGTAGCACACATACTTTCACGCGTTTAAAACGTACTGCGGTAATGAAAGGGCAAGGGAGATTATGCTCCCTAAGAGTTCTATCTCTTAGGGATAGCATAATCTCACGTGCCTTTACTATATCATGACCATTTTTATATATGTATTATATATATTTCTATTATTAGAAATAATGGACCCTTTTATAATTTTAGTCGGTAGCACGTGCGTTGGCCTGGAGGTTTAAATACTCTCGAACGCAATTCTCTCCACAGTTCCCCGGCTTTGCTTACCATTATCCATGTCAACCTTGATATTACGAAAGCTTCCAAAGGGGCCCGCTGATACAATGGAAAAATCTGTGCGGAGAAGCTAAAATAAAAACGAGGAGTTATGGAGGGGCAAAGAAGGTTGATTTTATTGTTCATTATATCCGTGGCCAAATCGGATGAATGCCATCCCCACAAATCGCACATATGTTAAAGTCGGAACACACGAAGATTTTTAAATTAAAAATAAGATTTTCCAAAGAAGCCTGGAACCCGCCCAGTTATAATATATCAGAGCAAAGTGTTGGTTCATGGAACCATTACTTTGACACATGAGTCTTAAAGTACTGTTAAACGAGTATAGAAATTCAACTCGCATTTAGAGTATAGGGTTTATTAAAATAGAAACATAGACAAAAAATAATCCTTCGAATGCTTCTACGCCACCCTCCCGCCTAACTATAATCATTTGTGTCAATACTCCACACTTTTTAAAGATAACATTATAATATGTCGTATAAACTTCCTCTCATCTCACCCACAAAACCCCCTTTATTATCCACATATTCCAAACATCCCTACTTACTAATATTTCATAACAATTCAACAAAAAACTAGAGAGATATAAGTCATATTCAATATTCACCCTTTCACTTTGTA
>CM069174.1:4914051-4955943 GCA_035221665.1 Okamejei kenojei
CATAGAGAGATAGTTTTTTTATTTCCTGAAATCTGAGCATCCTATGCAAATTGACCCCGTCCCATCAGCCCCAATTTTTAATCTTTTTATGATGGCATTATCAAACACTTCTAATTGAGTGCCGTATCTCCTATATCCCAGTTGACCAAATTCCTAAATTGGGGAGAGACATCGGCAGCTTGAGAGCCACTGTTGACTTCCATCACTGGAAAGCTCCTGGAAAAAGGCTCTTCTGTGAGAAGTGCGGATACCGTTGGCAAGTCCCATTGTGATGTCCATTGGCGCACTCGGCAGTTAGAAGAGACCATTGTGATTGGCATGCCACTGTTGAGTGGATTGAGACATCTCAGTGGAAAGTCCTGGAAAATAGGCCTGTGTGTGAGAACCGTTTTTTTGCCTTTTCAAAAAAAAACTTTTTAATTGTCAATCATTGTGAAATATAGGATGAAATCTTAAGTGAACCTGATTACTGCATGGAGAGGAAAAAAAATGTGAGTCAGAATATGTACAATATGTGAGCGTTACCGTGTAAGCGTTTTGGCGAAGATACAAAAACACAAACACACATAGGGACATACACACATACATACAAGATGACTGTTAATAGTATATAGATACAATCATGAGGGTGTAGATAAAGTGAGCGGTTCACAGTTTTTACCCAGACTAGAAGAGATGGAAAACTAAAGTAATAGATTTATCAACGAGAGGGGGAAAGATTTAAAGGTTCCCGAGGAGGAATTTTTCCAGTTGCCGTTGTTTAAAAAGACATATGGTCAGGTTACATGAATAGGAAACGTTCTAGAGGGATAATGGGTAGGGCGTGGGCAAAATGGGTCTCGCTCTGGTTGACACTGGTCGCATCAACGAGTTGGGCCAAAGAGCTTGCTTCGGAAAGAGCTTTTTAACCTTTATGTCTCTAAAGGCGCTATCTTAACTAATTAAATTCTATTAGAAGAAACTAACGTTCGTAATAGAATTAACTGACAGTAGAGAAGCAATGCTTGCATCGGTGTGTGGATACAGAGGGGTGTTGAATGGCCTATTCTCCATTTTGTGGCCTCTATAATACATCCAAATCACATTGGAATAGTTCCCAGGAATTATTTTCTGCTCCCGATTTCAGCACCGGCAAAAATCCCTCAAAGGGCAACATGGCAATTGAATGGATAAGGGGGGTACACAAAAAGTGGAGAAACTCAGCGGGTGCAGCAGCATCTAAGGGAGCGAAGGAAGGAATAGGCGGGACGTTTGGGCCGGAGGACCCTTCTTCTAGACTGGTCAGGGATCAGGGAACGAGAGATATGACGTGATGTGGAGAGGATAAGGAACATGAGTGAAAGATATGCAAAGTATCGGTGATAAAGGGAACTAGCCCATTGTAAGCTGTTTGTGGTGTGAAAATGTGAAGCTGGGTGCGACTAGGGTGGGGGAGACGAGAGGGGAGGGAGAGAGATAGAGATAGAGGGAAATGCCAGGGGCCCCAAGGATGAGGTGAGGGGAGAGGTGGGGGGGACAACAATAAACAAAAAAATGGGGAGGAGGCAGGCAAGGGTTACAGAATTTGAGGATAAAATTCAATATTTTTGTTTTTTTCCAAAGGGTCCCCAAAAAAAGGGGGATGCAGACTCCCCAAGCGGACTATTGTGGTGCTGTTCCTCCAGAACTTGCGGTGTTGGGATTCTGTTCTCTAGGCTGTGGGGGTGGGAGGATGTAAATGTTTGATCTGAAATAAACAATAGTGCTCGCAAACGTCTTGGCATAGCGTTTCAGGTCATGCTCCACACATCATGCGTGACCCACATATCCCCATCAGCCCATCCCCACAAAAGCCCTTTTCCAGTGCCTCCAAAAAATGAAACCAAGCTGGCATTCCAAAGCCAAAAACCCAGAGAAAAAATAAAAAACTTGAGGGCCATTCACAACTTTGAATTTCCAGTCAGATTGGCATTCCCTCTCATTTGCAGTCGGTTGTGCTATGCAAAAAGTGCATATTGTACATTTCGTAATTAGGTTCAAGGTGCTTCTTCCAGTTTGAAAATAAGTTATACCTGTCCCGACATATGTTCCCGCCCCTGCAAGCTTCAAAGACATCTGTTTTAATAACATCTCGACTTTTTCAAGACATTCTCTCTTGTCCCATCTTGTGGTTCCTCACCCCCAAGCCACAATTGCTCCTGGCAAGAAGGGATCAGAGGGATCGGGTTCACGTGCAGGCAGTATGGGCTCAGTTTAATCTGGCATCAGAGTTGTCACAAACACGCGAGCTAAAGGGCTTGTTCCTATGCCTAATTGTTCTAAGATTTCTATGTTCTTATAATAGCAAGAGAAAGCCAGTCAGCCCTTTCTTCATGTCCGTCCACCACATTCAAACGATCTTGGCTCATCTTCCTGCATTAATCCCATATTCTTTGATTCTACTATCTAAAAATGTTTAATTCAGTGAGCCAGATTTCAGACATTTATTACACTCTGCTGAAGGAAATCTCTTTGCGTTCTTCTCAATAGACAGCCCCTTGTTCTTGGAGACTGTGACGACCAGGTTCCCAAACGCCACAGGCAGGGAAAAATCATCTCTCATCAAGCGCACTTTCAGTCAGATCAGATTTCTTGGTTCAGCTACGATCCAAAGATAGACAAAAAAATTGTGGGAGTAACTCAGCGGGTCAGGCTAGACATTCTGTGGGGAGAAAAAATGGATAGGTGGACGTTTCACAGAGTGCTGAAGTTAACTCAGCGGGTAGGCGCATCTGTGGAGAACTATGGATAGGTGAACGTTTTCACCAGAAGTGCTGGAGTAAAAACTCAGCGGTTCAGGCAGCATCTGTGGGGACACTATGGATAGGTGGACGTTTCACAGAGTGCTGGAGTAAACTAGGGGGGTTCAGGCAGCATCTGTGGAGAAAACCATGGATAGGTGACGTTTCACAGATGCTGGAGTAACTCAGCGGGTCAGGCAGCATCTGTGGAGAACATGGATAGGTGAAGTTTCACAGAGTGTGGAGTAACTCAGCGGGTCAGGCCAGCTATCTGTGGAGAACATGGATAGGTGACGTTTCACAGAGGTGCTGGAGTAACTCAGCGGTGTCAGGCGCATTGTGGAGGAACTGGATAGGTGATTTTCACAGGAGTGCTGGAGTAACTCAGCGGGTCAGGGCAGCTCTGTGGAGAAATGGCTAGGTGCGTTTCACAGATGCTGGAGTAAACTCAGCGGTGTCAGGCAAGCATGTGGAGACACATGGATAGGTGACGTTTCACAAACTGTGTGGGTAACTCAGCGGGTCAGGCAGCATCTGTGGAGAACAATGGATAGGTGAAGTTTCACAGAGGTGGAGTAAACTTCAGCGGGTAGGCAGACATCTGTGGGAACATGGATAGGTGATGTTTCAACAGATTGCGGGAGTAACTAGGGGTCAGGCATGCATCTGTGGGGGAGAACATGGGGATACAGGTGACGTTCACAGATTCCTTGGGAGTAACTCAGGGGTAAGGCAGCATTGTGGAGAAAATGGGATAGGTGCACGTTTCACAAAGTGCTGGAGTAACTAGCGGGTCAGGCTCGATCTGTGGAGAACATGGATAGGTGACGTTTCACAGAGTTGCTGGAGTAGTAACTCAGGGGGTCAGGCAGCATCTGTGGGAACATGGATAGGTGACGTTTCAGGAGATCTGGAGTACTCAGGGTGTTGCAGGCGCATCTGTGGAGAACTGGATAGGTGACGTTTCACAGAGTGCTGGAGTAACTCAGCGGGTCAGGCAGAATCTCGTTGGTGAAACATGGATAGGTGACGTTTCACAGAGTGCTGGAGTAACTCAGCGGGTTCAGGCAGCATCTGTGGGGAACATGGATAGGTGTCGTTTCACAGAGTGCTGGGAGTATTTTAACTTCAGCAGGTCAGGCAGCATCTGTGCAGAACATGGTATAGTGACGTTTCACAGAGTGCTGGAGTAAACTCAGCGGGTCAGGCCAGCACTCTGTGTGAGAAATGATAGGTGGACGTTTCACAGAGGTTGCTGGAGTAACTCAGCGGGTCAGGCAGCATCTGTGGTGAACATGGATAGGTGACGTTTCACTGGAGTGCTGGAAGTATCATCAGGGTCATGGCAAGCATCTGTGGGGAAACATGGATAGGTGAGTTTTCACAGGTGCTGGAGTAAAATCAGCGGGTCAGGAGCATCTGTGGTGAACATGGATATGTGCGTTTCACAGAGTGCTGGAGTAAAGAGTAACTCAGGGGTCAGGCAGCATTCTGGGTGAACATGGATTGTGACGTTTTCACAGAGCAGCTGTGTGCTGGAGTAACTCAGCGGGTCAGGCAGCATCTGTGGGGAACATGGATAGGACGTTTCACAGAGTGCTGGAGTAACTCAGCGGGTCAGGCAGCATTCTGTGGAGAAATGGATAGGTGACGTTTCACAGTGTGTGGAGTAACCTCAGGGAGTCAGGCAGCATCTGTGGAGAACAATGGATAGTGACGTTTCACAGAGTGGCTGGGTAACTCAGCGGGTCAGGCAGCATCTGTGGAGAACATGGATAGGTGACGTTTCTATGTTTCTTCAGACTGATTGTAGGGGTGGGTGGGAGAAAAAAGAAAAGAACTGGAAGGAAGAAAAGACCAAGACAAAATGTGTAGGAAGGAACTGCAGGTGCTGGTTTACACCAAAGATAGACACAAAATGCTGGAGTAACTCAGCGGAACAGGCACCAGCATCTCTGGAAGAGAAGGACTGGATGACGTTTCGTCGGGGCGAGACCCTTCTTCAGACTGAGACAAACCAGGGCTGGCAACAGATGACCTCAGACAAGGAGGTTCCTTGATAAGCCAATTGTTGGCTAGAGACGGTGTGATCCTAAGATGGATACATCACCGTGAACTGTGGAACTGGTTAACCGACTTTTAATTGGGGTGGGGGGGGGGGGGTGGGGGGGGGGGGAAACAAGGAGAGTGGGGAGGGAAGTTTATGCAGAAGTTACTTAAAAGTAAATAATTCGAGGTTCATACTGTTGGGGTGTAAGCTGCCAAAGCAAAATGTGAGGTGCTGCTCCTCCAATTTGCGCTGGGCCTCACTCTGACAATGGAGGAGGCCCAGGACAGAAAGGTCAGTGTGGGAATGGGAGGGGGAGTTGAAGTGTTTGGCAACCGGGCGATCCAGCAGGCCTCTAGTGTCCAGCGAAATGGTCACCAAGTCTCCGCTTTGTCTCGCCGATATACAGGAGCCCACATTGGGAACATCGGATACAGTAGACGGATGGACTAGGACTGTCTGCGTGCCTGGATGGAGTCAAGGGAGGAGTTACATCTCCTGCTGCGGTTGCTGGGGAAAGTACCTGGGGAAAGGGTGGTTTGGGTCCTGTTGTGGACAAGAGGATATGATTGAGTTGGAATTAAGGGACAAAAGTTTTAGGGGGGTAACATGAGGGGGAACTTCTTTACTCAGAGAGTGGTAGCTGTGTGGAATGAGCTTCCAGTGGAAGTGGTGGAGGCAGGATCGATTTTAACATTTAAAAATAAATTGGATAGGTATATGGACGGGAAAGGAATGGAGGGCTTTGGTCTGAGTGCAGGTAGATGGGACTAGGTGAGAGTATGAAGTCTGAAGAAGGGTCTCGACCCGAAACGTCGCCTATCTCCTTCGCTCCTTAGATGCTGCTGCACCCGCTGAGTTTCTCCAGCTTTTTGTGTAACCCTAGGTGAGAGTAAGTGTTCGGCACGGACTAGAAGGGCCGAGATGGCCTGTTTCCGTGCTGTAATTGTTATATGGTTATATGTTGTGATTTTCCCCATCTCTGTCCTTTCAGTAGCTCTTGGCATGAAGTATTCTCACCACAACAAATCCCCTTCCACTCTGAAGTAGCATGCTGTTAGCGTGCTTTCCAAACTGTTTCAACTCCCCCTGGCTGACCCTCTTACTTTCCTCCCCCCCCCCCCTCTCCTTAAAAAACATCAATTCCCCCTCCCCCTCCCCACCAAATCTCCTGCTCCCCTGGGACTAGCTCTTGCAGCTTGCCATGTGATGGGCCTGTCTCACGGTGCGAGTTGACACACGAGGTACCCCGAGTGAAAGACTCGCGGTTGTGTACGAGACTCCAAGTTTATGAACAAGAGTTTAACCGAGTTCCCACGGGTGTGACTAAGTTTGCCGTTTACTTCTAATTTCTACGATGTTCCAAGCTCCTCTCCCGAGTTACCAGGTTCCCCTCCCGGGTTACTCTTGAGCCAACCGTGAATGAAAGCCTGTTTTAAGTATCAAATAGAGGAGCTGGACAGCATCTCATACAGTAAGTATATTCTGATTCAGTATTGAAAGTTATTCAATTTCAGAACTTAAAAAAACGAGGCAGGATCTCGGCCCCCGCACTCGCTGCCGTTGTGCAGCAAGGAGGCGGAGGAGGTGATGCAACAGTGTAAAAAGAAGACAACTCCATCCTGCGGCTTTGAGTTAAAGATAGAATTCAGCGCGGCCTCGTCTATTGATGTGACCTACAAAGGTACAATGCGCACCGTCCAGTGCCAGAGCTAGGCTGGGATCATTCCCTGCTCTCATCTCTCTCTTTCTGTGCGTGCATTAGCAGGGGGAAGAGCGGTCTACCTCGCTGGGGCACAAGACCTCTGCCGCCTGCCCCTTGCAGCCATCGGTGTTTGTTTCTTTGGTGCGTCTCATCTGCCCTGCTCCCATCCCAGCGCTGCCCCAGCTCTCTGCCCCATTCTCTTGGAAATGTTGCTTCCGCCGCTGTAAAGAGGAGGGGTCCGGCTGGCTGGCTTGGTGGGTGGGTGAGCAGGGAGGAGTGGGTACAAACCACCAAATCCATTCTCAAAAGTCGGGCAGAGGCGTGTAGAACTCACGTTTCTCTCTGCTTCATATACGTGGGAATTCCCTCAATATGGTCACTCAGCGGGCAGGCAGCATCTCTGGAGAGAAGGAATGGGTGACGGGATGACGTTTAAAATTTAAATCGTGGGCAAACCATCTTGCCCCAGGCTGCTTTACATTATTTATTGTGTTGAGTTGTTTGTGAGGCTGGGACTTCTCTGAGGGTCGCCACCTTATAGCGGAGACATATCCTGTAAGCTGGCCTCATGGCAGGAAGGTCGAGGGGGAGGTCCCTGACAAAGCGCGGCCCAAGAAGATGACCTCAGTGGAACAGGCCGAGGATGGTGTTTGGCCGGCGGCTGAGAAGGTGGAAGAAGGCTGCAGCAGGGAGAGACTCCCAACCGTGGTGGAGCCCATATGATTGGACCCGGGACTGTCAGTGAATGTTGTTCGAAAAGTGTTACCAATCTCTTGTGTTGGAGATGGTCATTGCCTGATAATAGAATTGCAGAATCAAACAGCACAGAACCATCCCTTCACATCCTTTTTACCCATCCGGACTAATCGCATTTGCTCAAATTAGGTCCTTATCCTTTCCCTGCCTTGTCTATTTAAATACTTTAGAGAATACAGCGCGGAAACAGGCCCTTTAGCCCACCGGGTCTGTGCCGACCAATGATCCTGCCACATTAACACCATCCTACCTAAAAATAATGCACACTAGGAACAAAACGTTTACAAGCCAATTAACCTGCAAACCTGAACATCTTTGGAGTGTGGGAGGAAGCCAAAGATCTTGGAGAAAACCCACGCAGATCACGGGGAGGCATACACACAAAGTCATTCACATCAAGATCCTTGTTATTTTGATGCTCGTTTTTTGAGCTGATTAAACTGCATGTTACAGTTCAATGGACAATCATGGAAACACAGAACACATTGTGAGCTTTCCAAACCTTGGTGTAACAAACAATGTGAAATCAAGAGGGTAATACAGAGAGTGACAGTAATAATTCCAATCAGCACAATCTAAATCAAGACAGGATCAGCCTCCACAGGGGACTTTCCCACAGTCCGTGACTGCCCCCTCCCCACTCCCCGGGCCCCTGACGCTTTCTTTTCTACATGTGTGTGTGTCAGAGAGACGGCACAAAATGCCCTGGACACCGCTCTGTACTGCTGCACCTTTCAACTGGGATGCCCAACTGTTCCCGGTGGGATTTGAGGAAGGGCTCCAGCAGAATGGGCGAGGAGGGGAGTCAGGTTAAAGAGGCGGACTTGTCTGTTCTGAGCAGTTCCCTGGGCTTCAGTCAAGGGTCAGTGTGTGGGGCAGTGCCCTGGAGTTACATCCTTTAGACATCCACCATGGTTCCCCGCTCCCCGTTCCCCGTCCCTCTCTCAATATGTGACGGAGAATGGCCGAGAATATCACTGATTTCGAATCCAATCCTGTAAAATGTGAAGAGTTAAGATTGTCATATGTCGGTGTAAAGTTGCAGCTTTACCATCTGAGATGGAGCACAAAGACGCAGCAGAAATTTGGAAACGTCATCCCGTCACCCAGTCCTTCTCTCCAGAGATGTTGCCTGCCCGCTGAGTTAAAGAGTGCCCACGGTAGACTCACGAGTCACTAAGGTAATCGCACGGGCCACTACGCTATTACAACGAGTTTAAATGTTTCCATTTTTAACTTGAACAATAAATTTGACTCGTGGAAAACCTCAAACATGTTTGATTTGTTTCACGAGTTAACACGTTTCTCGGGTACCTACCGTTAGCGCCACGAGTCGATAAGTTGCCCGCGCGAGTTCCGACGTTCCCGCTACGTTGATTGTACGTGATCACGAGTGAAAACCAGTCCACGGAGATCAGTTTGGGAGAAGAAAGAACTGGCTGGCTTCCAAAGTCTATCCAAAGTCCGGCCCTAAAACCCCCGTCTCACGGTGCGAGTTGGCCCACGAGTGACCCCGAGTTTTCACTCGTGGTGATCACGTACGATGAACATAGCGGCAACGTCGGAACTCGTGCGATCAACTTGGCCACTCGTGGCGCTAACGGCAGGTACACGCGAAACGTGATAACTCGTGAAAAAAATCAAACGTGTTTGATTTTTTCCACGAGTCAAATGCACTGTTCAAGTGTAAAATTGAAACATTTAAACTCGTAGTATTAACGTGGGGCCCGTGCGTTGACCTTATTAACTCGTGTGTTTAACGTGTTAACCCGTGGGCACTCTGAACTCGGCATTAATTAGGGTAATTTAAAGACCTCTTTCCGTTTTCCAACGCATGGTATTAAACACTTGTCACCTGTTAATTTTTCAACATTATTCATCACGATTGTTCCCCTTTGTTGATATAAGACACATATTTTATCGTTTCAATCAACAGAGCATTTGGAATAACATGACAATGTCATGCAGATTTGTATTTGAAGTCATTTTGTGAAGGGATTTCCTGGATATTTATCACGTCTGTGATTTTATTTTTCTTGTTTTCCTTGCGGTGGAAGAGATCCCAGTGCCCCCCTGTGACCTGAAGACAATTGGTGCCCGTGAATTAGCATGGTAATCTCATTCTGATAGATAAGATAAGCAAAGTTATTACCCCAAATGTAGACCGGGCATTGGCGAGTCGCTGTGCTTGGAATCAATTACTAAATGACCCTGAGCTTTTAGTGGACATTAACAGAAAAAAATTGCTATCGACCTCAGATGCAGAGATACAAATCTGCGATCATTAAATCTCTCAGTACTAAACACAAACTGATTCATAAAGAAACTGTACAAATATAATGGAATTTAATTTTCAACGGATCCGTTGTCAACACTTCATCTATTCACCCACCGTTTTACCATCCCCGTGCTCTGACATGCTTTTCAATGCTTTAGAATTGAATCGGAGTTGGATGTTACATCCCTTTATCACTAAGATAAAGACATTAAGGTTCAAATGGCCGTACCTTTCAGTTTAAAATGTACAAACTGCGACACGGCACAGTACTGACACTAGTCTTCGAAATCAGGAAACAAAGCAAATCAGTGAAAGGAGGGCTTCCTTATACAACTGAATATATGTAGCATTGTACTATTAACTAGGAACAGTATGATTAACTATCACTGGAAACACACCCGCCCAACTAGTGCGGGTAAGGGTGTCTTCCACACAGCTGTAAATGGCTCAGAGTATTAGGACTATGCACAGACTCTCAGGAGGAAATCAATTCAAGACTTCAAATATAACTGCAAGTTTCTTTCTAAAGGCATGTAGAAAAGGAGTGTTATCTCTCCTGTATTTTATTTTAATATAATTACGCAGAATGCACGTCTCCTAATCGTACAATCCTGCAGATTTTTAGAAGTTATTTTTGGGAGTGTCATATCAACACACTACTTAGCATACACCATTTTTCTTTTGGTCAAATTACTAAAATCAAATTCACCTTTCGCGTGGGGCGGTGCTAGTGTCGCTGGTCGGCGCGGACTTGGTGGGCCGCAGGGCCCGTTAGAAACACTGTGTCACTTTTCAGGAGACGTTGTCAGCTCAAGAGTACGTCAGGAGACGTTGTCAGCTCAAGAGTAAACGGGAGACAAACTTGGTTAACTCTGGAGACGAACTTGGAACATCGCAGGAAACGGCAAACTACCATACCCGTGGGAACTCGGTTCAAACGCTTGAACATCAACTTAGGATCTCGTGTACAACCACGCGTCTGTCACTCGGGGTACCTCGTGGGTCAACTCGCACCGTGAGACAGGGCCATTACAGTCGAACAACACGAGGTATGCTATCTGAGCTGTGATCCTGCATCCAACAGGCACCGACTGAGCTACAGAAGTTGCAACAAGCAAGTCTTCACATGCCTGGAGGATCATTATTTTAAAAAATGTAAACAGCATTTTCCAACTCCCTCCTGGACAGCCCAAATGGGCACAGCAGGAGAGGGCAGGTGGCTGTTTTAAAAAAAAGCGTCTCCTCCCCCTCTGCCCCATTCCCCGAGCTGCCCCCAGTTCAAAGAAAAAAAATATATATATACCCTAGCCCTGCCATTCTCGTTCCTATCCAGTATGAATGAAGCCTTTAACTCAGCATAAACAACCAACTGGTGGACAAAAATGCTGGAGAAACTCCATATCCCTAAGAGCCCTATCTAGCTCTCTCTTGAAAGTATCCAGAGAAACGGCCTCCACCTGAGGCAGAGAGTTCCACACTAACACTATCCTACACACGAGGGATAATGTACAATTTTACCAAAGTCAATTAATGTATCCTACAAGCCTGTACGTCTTTGGAGTGTGGGAGGAAACCGGAGCACCCGGAGAAAACCCACACAGTCACATGGAGAACATAAAATCTCCGTACAGACAGCACCCAGAGTCAGGATGAAACCCGGGTCTCTGGCGCTACGAGGCAGTAATTCTACCGCTGCGCCACCGTGCTCCCAATGTTCTGTCTTCTGTGAACTGACTGAGTTCATCTTTACACCCACACAGGTCAACTCAGTTGGGGAGATGCTCCGACAGGATCTGGACCCGAAACGTCACCTATTCCTTCGCTCCATAGACGCTGCCTCACCCGCTGAGTTTCTCCAGCATTTTTGTCTACCTTCGATTTTTTTCAGCAACTGCAGTTCCTTCTTAAACATAAGCAACCAACTGGTCAGCAGGCGAGACAGTCTGTGCCTGTCCACGGCAATACCTGGACATGCGATGTCCAGAAAACAAAAATCATGCCACGAAAATGATAGGCAATCAGTGCAGCTCCGAGGGGCTCTCACCACCCACCCCGTCACGTTCGATGCCAATACTCAGTCTGGCTGAGTCACCGGCCACCAACATCCCAGGAGTCACCTTCGACCAGAAACTCAACCGAACTAGTCACATAAATACTGTAGCTACAAGTATTCGATGGTCTCGAAAAGATCATCCACACATTTATCTCCTCCAGCCTAGATTACTGCGATTCCCTTTACACCGGCATCAGCCAATCTTCCCTGTCCCGCCTGCAACTGGTCCAAAACGCCGCAGCGAGACTCCTGACGGGCCCCCGAAAAAGGGACCACATCACCCCGATCCTGGCCTCCCTCCACTCACTCCCTGTGCGGTTTCCGAATAAATTTCAAGATCCTCCTTCATGTCTACAAAGCCCTCAATGGGCTTGCCCCCACCTACATTAAAAGTCTGCCTCACCCACCCCACCACCTCCAGGTCCCTCAGATCGGCCGACTTGGGGTTGCTGAACATCCCGCGGTCTAGGCATGAGCTCAGGGGCGACTCGACCGCGCCTTTGCGGTTGCAGCTCCTAGACTGTGGAACAGCATCCCTCTTCCCATCAGAACTGCCCCCTCCATCGACTCCTTTAAATCGAGACTTAAAACTCATCTCTACTCCCAAGCCTTTCTTGACGTCCTCTGAGCGAGGGCTATATGTATGTAGTGATGTTTGTATTTAATCTATGAACCACTGTTGTTTGTTACACTATTCTTACACCAATGTAAAGCACTTTGGCCAACGAGAGTTGTTTTTTAAATGTGCTATAGAAATGAAGTGACGTGACTTGACTTGACAAGAGTCGGTCAGAGGTTGGGGTTCCTGCTCTGGCTGACTCACCTCCTGGCACCCACATCATCTACAAGGCCACGTCAGGGATGGGACGCTTGCCTTGATGACTGCAGCTCCAATAATGAAGAAGCCCGACAGCCGTCCAGGACAAACAAACCTATTTTGATTGGCCACTCTAAACGCTGACTTCCCTCACCAGCGGCGCAGTGTCTGCAGTGTGCACTGTCACTAAAAAGCACTGTGGTGGGATGGCGGGACTGTCATACGAGGAAAGATTGAAATGACTTGGCTTGTATTCACTTGAGTTTAGAAGGATGAGGGGGAGTCTTATAGAAACATATAAAATTATAAAAGGACTGGACAAGCTAGATGCAGGAAAAATGTTCCCAATGTTGGGCGAGTCCAAAACCAGGGGCCACAGTCTTAGAATAAAGGGGAGGCCATTTAAGACTGAGGCGAGAAAAAAACTTTTTCACCCAGAGAATTGTGAATTTGTGGAATTCCCTGCCAGTGGAGGCCAAATCACTGGATGGATTTAGGAGAGAGTTAGATAGAGCTCTAGGGGCTAGTGGAATCAAGGGATATGGGGAGAAGGCTGGCACGGGTTATTGATAGGGGACGATCAGCCATGATCACAATGAATGGCAGTGCTGGCTCGAAGGGCCGAATGGTCTCCTCCTGCACCTATTGTCTATGTTTCTATGTAGTTACTCACCCAGGCTACTCTGAGCGCACCTGAAATCCACAAAGCCCCATTTTTTAGATCACTGATGCCACTGGGACAGACTGACACCAAATACTTAGCAAAACACCAGCTGCTGGCAGATCTCAGCAGGTCAGGCAGCATCTGTGGAGGGAATGGACAGACAACCTTTCAGGACCTTTCTTCAGACTGAAGTCAGGAATCAGTCCCACGTAGGGTCCTGACCCAAAACATCGTCTGCCAGTCCGCTCCACAGATGCTGGCTGACCTGCTGAGATCCTCCAGCAGTTGGTGGTTTGCTCACGATTCCAGCATCTGCAGTTTCTTGTGACATCAGATCCTGTCGGAGCATCTGCCCAGTGACTGAGTTGACCTGTGTGGGTGTAAAGATGAACTCAGTCAGTTCACAGAAGACAGAACATTGGGAGCACGGTGGCGCAGCGGTAGAATTACTGCCTCGCAGCGCCAGAGACCCGGGTTCCATCCCGACTCTGGGTGCTGTCTGTGGCCCCTGTTCCAGAACCAGGGGCCACAGTCTTAGAATAAAAGGGAGGCCATTCAAGACTGAGGTGAGAAAAAACTTTTTCACCCAGAGAGTTGTGAATTTGTGGAATTCCCTGCCACAGAGGGCAGTGGAGGCCAAATCGCTGGATGGATTTAAGAGAGAGTTGGATAGAGCTCTAGGGGCTAGTGGAGTCAAGGGATATGGGGAGAAGGCAGGCACGGGTTATTGATTGGGGACGATCAGCCATGATCACAATGAATGGCGGGGCTGGCTCGAAGGGCCGAATGGCCTCCTGCTGCACCTATTTTCTATGTTTCTTTGTACGGAGATTTTATGTTCTCCATGTGACCACGTGGGTTTTCTCCCACACTACAAAGACATACAGGCTTGTAGGATACAGTACTTGACTTTGGTAAAATTGTAAATTGTCCCTCGTGTGTAGGACAGTGTTAGTGTGGGATTCTCTGCCTCAGAGGGCGGTGGAGGCCGGTTCTCTGGATACTTTCAAGAGAGAGCTAGATAGGGCTCTTAACGATAGCGGAGTCAGGGGATATGGGGAGAAGGCAGGAACGGGGTACTGATTGGGGACGATCAGCCATGAACACATCGAATGGCTGTGCTGGCTCGAAGGGCCGAATGGCCTCCTCCTCCGCCGATTGCCTATTGTCTACCATCGTACGGAGTGATCGCAGGCTGGCACGGATTTGGTGGGCCAAAGGGCCCGTTTCCGCAGTGCATCTCTATAGTCTACATTAAGCTGCAAGGAATTAACTGTTTTTATTTCCAATATTAATATTGCAGAAATGGAGTCACCTTCAAGTAAAGTTATGAGGCAAAGCAGGATTTGTGAGTGGGTGAATCGCGGAAGATGGCATTTCGACCACTGTTTTCATTTGATCTCGTTAATCTTTGATGTATTTATCTCTGTGCACATTTTGCAGACATTGCAAGATGGAAAGCCACTGCTCAGCCCAACGAACCTGTGTTGATGTTTATTCTGCACAAGAGCTGTCTCCTAGTCCCATGTGCTGCCCTGTTTCCATATCCCTCTATTCCCATCCCTTCACCCTCTTACCTAACTGGCACTCGGCTGTTGCTGTTCGTCTCTGCCTCAATCGCTCACTCAAGCAGTGTCGCAGTGCCGGGTGAAAAGGCTTCCCATGCCCTCGATCCCAAGTCATTTCCATTTAATCTGATTCTTGCCATTCTCGACCAAGTGTGATTCACAACATCGATACATAGCTCAAACTCTGATGGTAGACAAAAATGCTGGAGAAACTCAGCGGGTGCAGTACCATCTCTGGGGCGAAGGAAATAGGCAACGTTTCGGGCCGAAACCCGTAACGGGTTTCGGCCCGAAACGTTGCCTATTTCCTTCAGAATTTCGGGCCAAAACGTTGCCTATTTCCTTCAGAATTTCGGGCCAAAACTTTGCCTATTTCCTTCAGAATTTCGGGCCAAAACGTTGCCTATTTCCTTCAGAACTTCGGGCCAAAACGTTGCCTATTTCCTTCAGTTGCCTTTTTCCTTCAGAACTTCGGGCCAAAACGTTGCCTATTTCCTTCGCTCCATAGATGCCGCTGCACCCGCTGCGTTTCTCCAGCATTTGTGTGTACCTTCGATTTTCCAGCATCTGCAGTTCCTTCTTAAACACTCAAACTCTGATCCTGCGCTCTTCCGGTTTGCGGGGGTTTTTTCTATTTGCGCAAAAGCGGTACGCGATAGCGCTACGAGTTTTCGTCAGCTCACTCACCGTTCTCCTGTGCTGCCAGTGCAACAATATTCATTCCGATCGATGGCATATTGTAAAATTTGTCGAGGTTTAACATTTTTTATAAAACTGAGCATGCTTGGATTCCTTCAGTCAGCGCCACGCAGATTGGTCGCTTCTCCTGTCAGTCAATGCCACGGCCGGGATGGCGACGCCCCTTCCTGCCCCACCGGCGGCAGCAGTGAGCAGGCAGGCAGGTGGGCGGCTGGGCAGGGCGGGGACGGGCCGAGCGGCAGCAGCGGGCGGGCAGGTCTGGGACGGGCCGAGCGACAGCAGCGGGCAGTCAGACAGGATGGGGACGGGATGAGCCAGAGTGGGCAGATGGAGGGAGGGAGAGTCAGGTTGCAGGGTGACCGAGCAGTTTGCGTGGCGTTTGAATAACTCACACACACACGCACGATGCAAACTGGTCCAATCGTCAAGTCAACGGGATCTAACCCACAGCTAACAATAAATGACCTGTGGAGGAAGGAACTGCAGATGCCGCTTTTTATGGATGGAGGGAGTGACTGGGGGTAGGGGGAAGGAGAGGGAGGGAGAGGTGAGGGATGGATTGTGGGAGGGGAGGAAGAGAGCAGATTGAAAAATTCAGATCATAATATTTCTGGCGGGGTGATGGGACTTGCAGATCAGCGGGCTGCAGGCGCGACTGGGAGGCCCGGTTGAGCGGCCGGAAGAAAGTGCCCGTGAATGGCGTGGCTCGAAATGGCGCCAGGCCCGGCACCCTGCGCACGCTGCGGGCCCGGGCCCCGCAACCCTCCCCCCACTGCGGGCGGAGGGCCCGGCAACCCTCCCCCACTGCGCACGCGCGCCACTGGGGCAACCCTCCCCAGAGGGGCCCGGCAACCCCCCCCACTGCACACGCTAAGTAGAGGGAGGAGGTGAGGAGGAGAGTGTGAGGGAGGAGGAAGGGGTGGGTAGGTGAGGAATGGGGGGAGGGAGGGAGAGGAGGGGGGTAATACAGGGAGAGAGGGCAGTGGGGTAGGTCAGGAGGGATAGTGGGGGGATAGGGGAGGTGAGGAGTGGGGGATAGAGGGATAGGTGAGGGGTGGGGAGGGGAGAGGAGTTATAGAGGGAGGGAGTTGGGGGCTATGCGTGAGTGGTGCAATATTGCAATAGTTGGGGGGGTGGGTTGCATTGGGGGAACGGGTGAGTGGTGGAATATTGCATTGGGGAAATGGGTTGCGTTGGGGGACCAGGTCTCCCATGTGACAAGGGACCCATCAGGGTCCCACTTACTCTCGTGCTTTCCTAACTTTGAGCATCTCTATCGAATCAACCCGTAATCTCCTGTGATGCAATTCCAATTCTGCCAAGCCTTTTGTCTCATTTGTATTTCCTGGTATCAGATAGCACGCAATGAATCTGTGCTGTGCTCTCTTTATTGCCCGAGCATTGTTCCCATTGCGTGGGGCCCAGAGCTACACATGGCTTGATATACATTTCTATATGAAGTGGAACTCGTAACACTGATCTCACTGTTTTTAAGAAGGACCTGCAGATGCTGGAAAAATCGAAGATACTCAAAAATGCTGGAGAAACTCAGCGGGTGCAGCAGCATCTATGGAGCGAAGGAAATAGGCAACGTTTCGGGCCGAAACCCGGAAGGGTTTCGGGCCGAAACGTTGCCTATTTCCTTCAGAACTTCGGGCCAAAATGTTGCCTATTTCCTTCGCTCCATAGATGCTGCTGCACCCGCTGAGTTTCTCCAGCATTTTTGTCTACCTCACTGATCTCACCGTTTGGGGACTAGGGCAAGGCAACAGCGCACAAGGATTTGGCACATGGAAAGCCGACATTTAAGGGCCTGTCCCACCAGCATGCGACTGCACGCGGCGAGCGCGACCTAACGTGGTCGCTTGAGCCGTACGGCCTCGCGGGACCGGTCCCACTTCGATCGCTCCGAAAAACTAACATTGTCCAAAAATCCCGCGCGCCAACGGCCTGTCGGCCCGCAGCCGCTTTGAGGACGGGCGTACGCAGCGTTTCGGCTGCCATACGCAGCGTCTTGATGTCGTACGCAGTGTCTTGATGGCGTACGCCTCGCCCGTGGCGTTGCGTGATGACATCACCGCCCGACGCCGTGCGACGTCCAAATTCACTCGGCCCGCCTCCTGCCCAGTTGATTGGCGAGTATGATGTCAGGACCAGCCCCGCACAACTCCAGACGCCTCCGCGGTTCGAAGTGGAACTGGCACCGCGAGGCCGTACGCCTCAAGCGACTGCGCTAGACGCATGGACGGGAAAGGAATGGAGGGTTATGGTCTGAGTGCAGGTAGATGGGACTGGGTGAGAGTAAGTGTTCGGCACGGACTAGAAGGGCCGAGGTGGCCTGTTGCCGTGCTGTCATTGTTATATGGTGAAAAATCAATAACCCATACATAGTGGTGACAATTTTATGTTTCATAAGCTAACTGAATGGCTGAATAGACTGACCTGTCTCACCTCGTACCCATATTCATGTTACATGTCAACTTTTAGATAGTAAACCGTCATTTGCCCTCATTGTGACTACATCTACCCTGCACACTGCAGCAGAGGCACAGCCGGGACATCCAGTCACAACCTGGCAAGTTTGCACGGGGGAGTAGGAATTCACCATGGGAGTAGTTAACAAGAAGCACAACAGATGTACGATTCCAAACATAAATCTGCGTGTACGTGGCCGGAGGGCATTTGCTCGCAGTGAAGATGCTTCTTATTGGAACCCACGGTGGAACGGCAGCGAGCTCCACACTGCCATCTTGAGGAGCGAGCCACCATCTTGAGGACAGAGCCATCTTGAGGACAGAGCCAAATCATCGCAGCACTGGACAGGGTGAATGGCGAGGAGATCAGGGAGGAGGGGGAAACAGTCTCAGAACCAGAGGCCCATCCACGGACCATGGAGGCCAAGTAATTAAGTCACCACGGCTGGAGCTCAATAGACTTAGAAAATTTAGGGCAATCATGAACGATGGGGATCCGGGAAGAACGTGAAGACGAGGCGAAGATCAGACCAGTTAAGGCTCGAGCTGGATGGATCCAGAACAGCATTTAATATTCCCTGGAATTCAGAAGATTAAGGTGTAGTCCCACTTAAAGTTCACAAGATATTAAGTGGATCCTTGGAGTGAGTGAAGAGACACTAGGTCTAATTTTGAGATCTGATCATGCCCTAAATCTGCAGAAATAGTCTTTTCATGTCAGGTGAGAATGTAGATTTTTAGACTTTTGAGATCTCGCATGGATACAGGCCCTTCTACCCAACGTCGACCAGCGATCACCCCATACACTAACAGTATTCTACACACACTCGGGACAATTTACAATTTTTACAGAAGCCAATTAACCTTTGTAATGTGGGAAGAAAACCGGAGCACCCGGAGAAAACCCACACAGTCACAGGAAGAATGTACAAACTCCGTACAGACAGCACCCGCAGTCAGTGTCTGGCGCTGTGAGGCAGCAACCCGACCGCTACGCTACAGTGCCGCCCCTGTACGTCTGGTTAGGTCTGCGGAGCACGGTGGCGCCGTTCTCCGTGACCACTGATGGCGCCAGTTTCCTCCCCGTCCCAAAGACGTGCAAGGCTTGTAGGTTAATTGGCCTTCTTCAATTGCCCCCTAGTGTGTAGGGAGTGGATGAGAAAGTGGGATAAATGGGGATAAGTAAGTAAGTTTGTTGGCCAAGTATTCACATACAAGGAATTTGCCTTGGTGCTCCGCCCACAAGTAACAACATGACATACAGTGACAGCTACGAATGACTCAGAAAACACTAAACATTCATAATAATAAAACATTGATCAAACATGTGAACCAACAAAATACCAGATCAAAGGGAGGCTACAGATTTTTGGCTGTTGAGTAGAGCAACTACTCGTGGATAAAAGCTGTTTTTATGTCTGGCTGTGGCAGCTTTGACAGTCCGGAGTCGCCTTCCAGAGGGAAGTGATTCAAAGAGTTTGTGGCCAGGGTGAGAGGGGTGAGAGATGATCTTGCCCGCTCGCTTCCTGGGATAAGGATGATCAATGATCGGCATGGATCCGTTGGGCCAAAGGGCCTGTTTCCCTGCTACATTGCTAACACTGGCATAGCTGTACACACACATGGTCAAAGTGTTGATGCTTGGTCACTTGTAACCATGTTAACCAAGAATATTAACGGAGTCAAGTAATTTAACCTCTCTGTCATTGCACCCACTTCATTAGGAACACATTACATAATGCAATTGAAGATGATCATACAACTGACTTGCACTGTTTGCCAATTCTCTTCCGCCTACATTACATGTGCAAACCCATGCCTTTATTGCAGTTAAAATGTCACTGTGAGCTCCATCTTGAGCCCGGAAGACAACAGAAGGACATTGGGGACCTCATCCACTTTCAATATTGAGTTGAGGAGGAGGACTTTCCGTTATATTGCCCTTGAACGAGCCCAGAATCTGACAATAAGTCACTCATCAAGGTAGCGTACAAACTATCAGTTTAAAGATGTTTAAGAAGGAACTGCAGATGCTGGAAAAATCGAAGGTAGATAAAAATGATGGAGAAACTCAGCGGGTGAGGCAGCATCTATGGAGCGAAGGAACCTTATGCCCCTGTCCCACTTAGGAAACCTGAACGGAAACCTCTGGAGACTTTGCGCCCCACCCACGGTTTCCGTGCGGTTCCCGGAGGTTTTTGTCAGTCTCCCTAATGGTCGAAAGTGGTTTCCGTTTTAAAAATCGGTAATTTTTTTTCAGTCGAAGCCGGTTGCGATGCTAGTTGAAGGTGGTTGCCGGAGGACAAAAGCCTCCGGGAACCGCACGGAAACCTTGGGTGGGGCGCAAAGTCTCCAGAGGCTTCCGTTCAGGTTTCCTAAGTGGGACAAGGGCATAAGGGTCTCGACCCGAAACGTCACCTATTCCTTCGCTCCATAGATGCTGCCTCACCCGCTGAGTTTCTCCAGCATTTTTATCTACCATCAGTTTAAAGATGGGTTGTATTTAAGAGCTGAACTTACCGACCTCATGCAAACAGTGAGAAATAGCTCCAATACCATTAGAGATGGTAAAAAGCCCTGGTAGCTACAATGGCCAGGACACAATTGCAAAGAAGGGCAGAGGAGTTCGATCTGGCCTGCCTGACCACACCTATCCATCAACCAATATACCTGGCCACCACTGCATCCATCATTGCTTCCGGAAACTTGCTACGCTGCATTAGAACAGTGGCTACATTTCCAAAAGGACCGTTCCTGTTGACTGTAAAGCTTTTTGAAAGCTCATGCAAGTTACTATAGAAATGCAAGTGGTGCAATTACATAGACTGCATTACTCAAAATGCAATTACATAGACTGCATTACTCCACAACAAAATTAAAAAGAATTTTCCCACATATCTCTCCTATCTGTGATAAATTAGCCTCTGAGTATTGACATTTAACTCATACTTTTGTAACTTGTATAAAAATCAAAAATTTCTGGACGGATATTTTCAGAATCATTTCTGAAGTTGTTAATATCCAATTGGATCCCGACTCAAAACTAATAATATTAGGAGCATCAGAACAAAGCCTAAAACTTACAACAAGCCAAAGAAACTTCCCTGATTATAGTGTAATAACTGGGAAAAAATTAATATTAAAATTTTGGAAAAGTCCAACAACCCCCACGATTAAAATGTGGATTATGGAGATGTCGGAGACCTTGCATTTGGAAAGAACTAGACTTGTCTTAATTGACAAACAAGAATTATTTGCTAGAATATGGTCTCTGTGGGACTTTTTGAAAGGGTAAATTGGTCCGGCATGGAAGCGTTACTGAAGTTTAAACCCAGGATTAGATTAATAGTTTAATGATCTACGGACCGATCTCCAAAGTTGGTAATTTATTCTATTCTTTTTTATTGTGGTTTTTTTTTCTATTCTTTCTATCTATAAAATAAAATAAACAAATAGGAGCAGAGTTAATATATAATTGATAAATGAGGATCCCTAATACTCTGATAGCTGGAATCCTATCCATTAACAATATGTAATTGATATACTAAATGAGTTTTGATTATGATATGTACATGCTTCTAATAAAAATATTATTACGAAAAAAGAAATGCAAGGAGTGTGCACTCCTATAGGACAGGGCACTGGCTGTGACATTGATCATTGGTTTAGTGGGGACAGCAATGTGCACTAGTTTGGTATCAGTACACGGCACAGAACTGGTTTTGCTATCTCAGGTTTCGCAATGAGGACACCACAATTAATCTCAGATATCTTGACTCAATACACTTGAAAATGTGTACAGCACTTCTGTTGCGTAATTCTATTAATTCGACCTCAAATGGCACTAGTTTACCCCAGAGTTGTGCAACTAAGATACTTTGCGAACACAACCTCAGCCCGGCTACATTGCCACTGCTGAAACGTTACTCAAGGGCCTGTCCCACTTAGGCTATTTTTTAGGTGACTACAGGCGTCTGGGCGGTGGCCACATGGTCGCCGGGGTGTCGCCTGTATGGTCGTGAGTGGTCTCCTCAGTCGCCCAAAGAGTCGTAGCGTCTTTCTGGTCGCCGCTGGATTTTCAACATGTTGAAAACCTACCTTGATGCCAATGAACATAGCTTGACTTCTCCTGACGTAGGTGCTGTCATAGGTTGTCGCCAGGTTGTTTAATGGCTGTTCCGGTGCTGACTTTGGGTTTTTTTTTGTTGTTAAAGTAATGACTAATTCAAATTTTATCTCGTGGGGGGGGGGGGGCTCCAGTCGCCGTTTTTTCGGCGACCTGCTACGACTATGACCGTCGCCGGCAGTCGCCTAAAAATAGCCTAAGTGGGACAGGCCCAGGCACGTGCTGTGAGTAATTAGTCAGGGTAGGCAGCGGCTTTTAAAAATCTTGAAAACCGAGCATGCGCAGATTGTTCTCTCCCCGGCGAGCTGTCAGTCGGCTTTTTTTTAAATCGTGGAAACCGCGCAGGCGCAGATTGTTCTCTCGACTTTTATCAAGTAATTTGTCTTCAATAGGTCCCACCTCGTAATAAAGTATTTAAAAAAGTATCGCTCAAAGAAATTTACTAACCATACTATTTGTACGAAATCCATTCTTCTCTCTCTGTTTCCTGTTGCACCAAGCTGTTTTAAACGTTCTAATTATTTTTGTTCCTTTGCGCCGTTTGAAGTTCTTTAAGTTCCGCCGTCGGTCTGCCATTTTCAATTATTTTGGTCTTTTCCTCGTAAGTTTGCTTCGAGAAACTCTTCAGGTAAGCTCTATCCATCTTTGAAGAACCCGCCAGGAAACTTGCGCATGCGCAGTAGGCTGGTGCGCGTGGGCAGTGCGCAGCGCAGCACGTGCACGCAGTCCGCGGTGTAAAGGCAGAGTTGCAGCTGCCTTTATTGACCGTTCCCACTGATGGCTTGAAGCAGCGTCGACAACACGTGAGTAGCACATACTTCCGCGTTTAAAACGTACTGTGGATGAAAGGCACGGGAGAATTATGCCTCCCTAAGAGATCTATCTCTTAGGGAAGCATAATCTCCCGTGCCTTTACTATTTATGACCATTTTATATATGTTTTATATATATTTTATATATATGAAATAATGACCATTTTATAATTTTAGTCAGGCTAGGCACGTGCCTGGACAGGCCCATGAGGATAAAAATACTCTCGAACGCAATACTCTCCACGTTCCCCGGCTTTCTAACCATTACCATTTCAACCTTGCTATTAAGAACAGCCCCAAATTGGCCGCTATACAATGGAAAACTGTGCGGAGAAGAAATAAAAAGAGGAGTTATGGGAGGGGCAACAGAAGGTTGATTTTATTTTTATTCATATCCCGTGGCCAAAAGGATGAAAGAAAATTTTCGCACATATGCTTCACCAGTCGGAACCACACGACAGATTTTTAATTAAAAAAACATATTTGGCCAAAAGAAGCCTGGAACCCGCCCAGTTATAAAATATCAGAGCAAAGATGTTGGTTCATGGAACCACTTCCCACTTCTGACACCATGTGTAAAGTACTGTTAACACCGAGTTATAGAAATTCACTAGAATTTAGAAGATTGAGGGGGATCTTATAGAAAACTTACAAAATTCTTAAGGAGTTGGACAGGCTAGATGCAGGAAGATTGTTCCCGATGTTGGGGAAGTCCAGAACAAGGGGTCACAGTTTAAGGATAAGGGGGAAGTCTTTTAGGACCGAGATGAGAAAAATATTTTTCACACAGAGCGTGGTGAATCTGTGGAATTCTCTGCCACAGAAGGTAGTTGAGGCCAGTTCATTGGCTATTTTTAAGAGGGAGTTAGATGTGGCCCTTGTGGCTAAAGGGATCAGGGGGTATGGAGAGAAGGCAGGTACAGGATACTGAGTTGGATGATCAGCCATGATCATATTGAATGGCGGTGCAGGCTCAAAGGGCCGAATGGCCTACTCCTGCACCTATTTTCTATGTTTCATAATAAGTACTTTAATAAGAATACATACAGAGACCATAACGACAGGTACTTGAGGCTCAATGTTAGCTCAAAATTGAAAGTGTGATTGCTTACATTCCACAGGATAGCATGGTGGAAATCCGACGTGGATTAGGGATCGGGTCCTAAATAGCAAAACCAGACATGGATCAAATCGGCAATAGTGATTGGTCTACAGTGCACAGCCCTAGAATTACACAAGGCCATGAAACATTCAACCATACACACACAACCAGAGTTGACTACCATAACCTGTGGAACCTGGGGTGCAGACAAGCAGCAACTGGCCACTTCTCCTCACAGCTTCAAGCTCTCAGCAATATAGGGGTAGAAGGTACAGGAGCCTGAAAACTGCAACAACCAGGTTCAGGAATAACTACTCCCCCACAGCCATCAGGCTATTAAACCAGGCTCGGAGTAAACTCTGAACATTAATAACCCATTATCTGTTATTTGCACTTTATCAGTTTATTTATTCATTCATGTGTGTGTATATACGTATATAATGGTACATGGACACACTGATCTGTTCTGTAGTCAATGCCTACTATGTTCTGTTGTGCTGAAGCAAAGGAAGAATTTCATTGTTTTAAAGAAGGAACTGCAGATGCTGGAGAATCGAGGGTACACAAAAAGCTGGAGAAACTCAGCGGGTGCAGCAGCATCTAAGGAGCGAAGGAGATGGGGGTCGTTTCGGGTCGAGACCCTTCTTCAGACCCCCCATCTCCTTCGCTCCTTAGATGCTGCTGCACCCGCTGAGTTTCTCCAGCTTTTTGTGTACCCTCGAAGAATTTCATTGTCCTGTCAGGGACACATCACAATAAACGCTCTTGACTCTTGACTTGAATATCGAGCAGCTGAGCGGGGAAGAGTGAAGGAGGATAGAGCATCTCAAGAGAAAAACAGGCAGAGGCACCCTCGCCAACAGCACACACAGTTAACAAGTGAGTTTTGTACCAATTACATTTGCATTGATACGGTAATGGAAGGCTTCATGTTGACAGATTATTCGGCAAGCTTCACATTCAGCATTCGAGGCCAAGGCACACATCAGCCTTCCTCATTGCGCAATTAAGCGGAGATAAAGGCTGACATTGTTGGGGACGGGTATGCCACCACACTGCTGCACCGTCGCTGAATGACTACTCCGCTCACAGCACCTGCGTCACATTCACCTCAATCACCTGCTGCTGCTGGCAACGCAGTAAATGCACTGGTGCTTCCGGGAGCATGGCACCGCCTCAATAGGAGGGGGAGAGAGAGAGAGAGAGAGAGAGAGAGAGGTATACGGAGAGAGAGAGAGAGAGAGAGAGGGGGGAGAGAGAGAGGTAGAAAGGGGGAGAGAGAGAGAGATAAAGAAGGGGGAGAGATAAAGAGGGAGAGGGGGACAGAGAGGGAGAGGGGGACAGAGGGGGACAGAGGGACAGAGGGGGGGGAGAGGGACAGAGGGGGGGGGAGAGGGGACAGAGGGGGGGGGAGAGGGAGGGAGGGAAAGAGGGGGAGGGGAAGAGAAAGGGGGGAGAGAGAAGGGGGAGAGGGGGGAGAGAGAAGAGGGGGGAGAGAGAGAAAGGGGGGGAGAGAGAAGGGGGGGAGGAGAAGGGGGGGAGAGAGAGAAGGGGGGGAGAGAGAGAGAAAGGGGGGGAGAGAGGGGGGAAGGGGGGAGAGAGAAAGAGGGGGGGAGAGAGAAGGGGGGGAGAGAGAAAGGGGGGGGAGAGAGAAGGGAGGGGGGAGAGAGAAGGGGAGGGGGGGAGAGAGAAAGGGGGGGGAGAGAGAGAGAAGGGGTATGAAAGGGGGGAGAGAGAGAAAGGGGGGGAGAGAGAAAGGGGGGGAGAGAGAAAGGGGGGGAGAGAGAAAGGGGGGAGGAGAAAGGGGGGGGGGAGAAGAAAGGGGGGGAGAGAGAAAGGGGGGGGAGAGAAAGGGGGGGGGAGAGGGAGAGAAGGGGGGGGAGAGAGAAAGGGGGGAGAGAGAAAGGGGGGGGAGAGAGAAGGGGGGGGAGAGAGAGAGAGGGGGGGAGAGAGAAAGGGGGGGGGAGAGAGAGAAGGGGGGGAGAGAGAAAGGGGGGGGAGAGAGAAAGGGGGGGAGAGAGGGGGGGGAGAATGAAGGGGGGTGAGAGAGAAAAGGGGGGAGAGAGAGAGAAAAGGGGAAGAGAGAGAGAGGAAATGGGAAGAGAGAGAGAAAAGGGGAAGAGAGAGAGAAAGAGGGGAGAGAGAGAAGGGGGGAAGAGAGATTGGGGGAGAGAGAGAGAAGGGGGGAGAGAGAGAGAAGGGGGAGAGAGAGAGAAGGGGGGAGAGAGAAGGGGGAGAGAGAGAAAGAGGGTCGGGGAGAGAGGGGGAGAGACGGACCCACACACACACACAGGGATTCACACAAAGAGGAGCAGGGTCACACACACGGGGTATACAGAGTCGCACAGACACCTGTGTGTGTGCGTGGATGCAGATACAGAAGCAAAGAAAGTCATAGTGATGCAAGAGCTGCGGTCACAATATTTCATCTTGCATTTTCGATCCCGAATTGAGCTAAAATGCCACTCGGCACTTGCCAGACAAGCGCGATGGTCACAATCACGGTCCACGTGCATCGCCAGCTCGCCCCACGTGCCGTGCACTGCCTGCAGCGGTCTCAGCCCTGCAACCTGATTGAATTTAGTTCGGGAGATCGTGGAGTCTATGAGTCGGCTGTCAGAGTTTACGCTGCCAAGACTGGCCGTAAAATGCTTAAGCTGCTGGTGATGCTCTGCCAGGCCTGTATTGCAGCCATCTTTAGCTTACGCTTGTTTTGGGGGCTAGTCCCCTTCAGTTTTCTCTTCAGCATATAAAAGGCATGCTCAATTGGGTTCAGATCGGGTGATTAAGTGCAAAGGATTCGGATCAAAGGAGAAGATGGTGATTGGGCTGCAGAATACAAGGGACAGGGAGGGGCGAGAACAGAGGGTTCCCAATAAAGAGTTTTAAATCTGCCCTCTGCCAATGGGAGAGCGGGAAAGACAGATTTTTAAATGTTCTGTTTGGTAAATCAACTTATTTTTTGCATAGCATCTGTGACCCCTTTCATTTTAAGGTTTACATTTTTTTTCCCCCAAGAACAGCCAATATCTTGTGGAGTTTACCTCAGTAAATCCAGCTAATTCTGTGATGGAATGGCCATCTAGAGTGCCCTCCATAATGTTTGGGACAAAGACCCATAATTTATATATTTGCCTCTGTACTGCACAATTTGAGATTTGTAATTAAAAAAAAAATCACATGTGGTTAAATTGCACATTGTCAGATTTTAATAAAGGATATTTTTAAACATTTTGGTTTCAGCATGTTTAAACAAATGCCGCAAAACTCATTGGCCAGCGGTTCATTCTACAGCAAGACAATGATCCCATTCTACAGCAAGACAATGATCCCAAACATACTGCTAAAGCAACAAAGGAGTTCTACAAAGCTAACAAAATGTCAATTCTTGAGTGGCCAAGTCAATCACCCGATCTGAACCCAATTGAGCATGTCTTTTATATGCTGAAGAGAAAACTGAAGGGGACTAGCCCCCAAAACAAGCGTAAGCTAAAGATGGCTGCAATACAGGCCTGGCAGAGCATCACCAGAGAAGACACCCAGCAACTGGTGATGTCCGTGAATCGCAGACTTCAAGCAGTCATTGCATGCAAAGGATATGCAATAAAATACTAAACATGACTACTTTCATTTACATGACATTGCTGTGCCCCAAACATTATGCTGCCCTGAAATGGGGGGACTATGTATAAACACTGCTGTAATTTCTACATGGTGAAACTAAAATGTATAAAAATGGCCTTTATTAAAATCTGACAATGTGCACTTTAACCACATGTGATTTTTTTCTATTACAAATCTCAAATTGTGGAGTTCAGAGGCAAATATATAAATGATGGGTCTATGTCCCAAACATTATGGAGGGCACTGTATCTATGTGATATAAAATAGTGAGAGGGGGGAACATCTTGGAGACTGGAACAACATGCTCCAGTCAGGGCAACAGGCTGAAAGAGAAGAAACAGCTTTTTATCCACGAGTAGTTGCTCTACTCAACAGCCAAAAATCTGTAGCCTCCCTTTGATCTGGTATTTTGTTGGCTCACATGCTTGATCAATGGTGTTAGAAATTAGGTGCAGGAGTAGGCCATTCGGCCCTTCGAGCCTGCACCACCATTCAATATGATCATGGCTGATCATCCAACTCATCCAACAGTGTTTTATCATGAATGTTTTATTATTATTAATGTTTAGTGTTTTCTGAGTCATTCGTAACTGTCACTGTATGTCATGTTGTTACTTGTGGGCGGAGCACCAAGGCAAATTCCTTGTATGTGAATACTTGGCCAATAAACTTACTTACTTACTTAAAGAGGAAGTGAGAATGGGATGCAATGATCTCACCGGGGTTGGCAGGGACAGACAATCCAAGTCTGCAGGACAAAATTCCAAGTGCACTGGACAGATCTGTGGGTCTTCCTGCCTTCACTGCCAGGGGCCCGATCAAAGCACAAACCTGGCTTTGTTTCATCATTGGGTTCAGATTTACCTTCACTTTACTCCTGAACGAGGTGCAACCAAATGCGATGGGCCAGCCTACCACCTTGTACCTGCAAAGCTGAAGCGGGATCCGCTTTGGATCCAAACATTCAGGAGCTCAGAGCCCAGACCAATACAGTGGTTGGTGCAGGCTGGCAAGATCCCAGGCCATTCCCAGCTCCCAGTCAGCCTGCAGGGAACCCTGGAGCATACCCACCCCATCCTCACCTCCGCTACATGTCAACCCTTTCAGAACCTGTGGCAAAGAGGGCTGGTGCAGGCACGGATTAGGTTTCTAGCCCAAGACAGCAGGATACAACTGCGCTGCATTCACCTCTGAGAGGTGTGGGAACTCAGGACAATACCTGAATCGCAAGACTGCACACGTGCCACGGGATGTGGGGAACCAGGGCCGGTGAACCAGCTTTGCACTCGGGGCTCCTCTGCATCTAATGTACTGACTGGCCTTACTCCATCGCCCAGCCACAACAGGATCTGAGATGTGAAACTGCCTGCGGAGGTGGTTCCAAGCAGATTCTAATGTTTTGAATATTCATGTTGGGAATGCCGTTGCATGTCGGGAATGTCGCTGTACTGCAGCCACCATGCTGGGAAACGTACAAAATTCTTGAGGGGTTGGGCAGGCTAGATGCTGTAAGATTGTTCCCGATGTTGGGGAGGTCCAGAACAAGGGGTCACAGTTTAAGGATAAGGGGGAAGTCTTTTAGGACCGAGATGAGAAAAACATTTTTCACACAGAGAGTGGGGAATTCTCTGCCACAGAAGGTAGTTGAGGCCAGTTCATTGGCTATATTTAAGAGGGAGTTGGACGTGGCCCTTGTGGCTAAAGGGATCAGGGGGTATGGAGAGAAGGCAGGTACGGGATACTGAGTTGGATGATCAGCCATGATCATATTGAATGGCGGTGCAGGCTCGAAGGGCCGAATGGCCTACTCCTGCACCTATTTTCTATGTTTCTATGTTTCAATGAGTGCCAAGATAGAGATTCGGAGAAGTTCAAGCAGGCCATAAGGGAGGGCCTGGCCTCTACAGCATCACACAGTGAAGGAAATGTGCTGGATGCAACAGAAAAACAATTGGGAGCTCACATTTTCCACCTTGACATTTAAAGACACAAAACCAGGAAGAAGGAAAACTCAGGAAGGCCGTCGGCATCCATAAAGACACCCTCTCACCCTTGTAATGGACTGTTCGAACTACTCCCTTCCGGCAGACGTTACAAGGCCTTCTACGCCCGCACCACCAGACTCAGGAACAGCTTCATCCCCAGAGCTATAGCGGCTCTGAACCGGCCCTGCTGTGTACCCCCCCCCCATGGACTGTCTGTCTCCCCCGGAAGGTCACGTCGCACAGACACATCTGCACTTTAGTCTGTTTTGACTGTTTTACTGTTCTTTTCACAAACCTTGTTCTCGGGGTATCTAAACCTAAATGTTATTAGTCGTTTAAGTTATGGCATCGGATGGAAGTTGCAAACCAAATCTCGTTGCTCTTATGTGCAATGACAATAAAAGACATGATTATTATTAGAAATGGCAAGAGGGAACTCCAGAGTTTGCCCTTCAGAACCTCATCTAACTCTCAGTTGCGTGCCAAAATCAGAACATTCGGGTCTTTCATCTCCCTGACGTCTCTGTGAAGGCAGGCAGCTCACCACAGCGTACTCAGCCCCGGTTAGAGCTCCCTGGTACTCGCTCACACCCACCCAGCCAGCCAGCCAGCCAGCCAGCGAGCGCCAGTGAAAGCCGGCTCTGAGTCAGCCTCCCGGGCAATCCCCTCGCCTGCCGTGGACAAGGCAGCACGTTCCCCCATCGCGGCGATGATTGTCTTCACATACGACCGAGCCACCTCGGAAAGGAGAGGGGAAGTGGTTTGCTTCTTGGTTGCGAGGGCAGGAGGAGTTGCAGTCGGCGTACTGGTCAGAGACATGTTTATTCACAGATGTCCTGGGGCGGACCATTAATACTTGTCAACTTTCACTTGCTGCCCACACGCTTTATTTACATTCAGCTTCCTGCCTCCTAATTTGTACCAAGTCTCCCTCACCCACTGCACTCAACAATCAGTTTTAGTATAAACACCATTTAAAAAAAAAACTCCCACCCTTGTGTTCAAATCCCACCATCACCTCACCCCTCTGTGTCTGTCATTCATAGAAACATAGAAAATAGGTGCAGATGGAGGCCATTCGGCCCTTCGAGCCAGCACCGCCATTCATTGTGATCATGGCTGATCGTCCCCTATCAATAACCCGTGCCTGCCTTCCCCCCATATCCCTTGACTCCACTAGCCTCTAGAGCTCTATCTAACTCTCTCTTAAATCAGCCCTATAGTCCTGCACTCCTTCAATCCAAACCCCCTTGCACATCCCTGGTCACCATTGCTCCAACCACTCCTTCAGCTGCTGAGATCCCAAGCTTTGGATTTCAAAGTTTGGACAATAATACCATGTTAAAGAGATGCAGGAGGAGGCCATTTGGCCCTTCGAGCCAGCACCGCCATTCAACGTGATCACGGCTGATCATCCCCAATCAGTACCCCGTTCCTGCCTTCTCCCCATATCCCTGACTCCGCTATCCTTAAGAGCCCTATCTAGCTCTCTCTTGAAAGCATCCAGAGAACCGGCCTCCACCGCCCTCTGAGGCAGAGAATTCCACAGACTCACCACTCTCTGTGAGAAAAGGTGTTTCCTCGTCTCCGTTCTAAATGCTTTCTCCTTATTCTTAAACTGTGGCCCCTGGTTGTGGACTCCCCCAACATCGGGAACATGTTTCCTGCCTCCAGCGTGTCCAAACCCTTAACAATCTTATATGTTTCAATGAGATCCCCTCTCATCCTTCTAAACTACAGAGTGTACAAGCCCAGCTGCTCCATTCTCTCAGCATATGACAGTCCCGCCATCCCAGGAATTAACCTTGTAAACCTACGCTGCACGCCCTCAATAGCAAGAATGTCCTTCCTCAAATTAGGGGACCAAAACTGCACACAATACGCCAGGTGTGGTCTCACTAGGGCTCTGTACAACTGCAGAAGGACCTCTTTGCTCCTATACTCGACTCCTCTTGTTATAAAGGCCAACATGCCATTCGCTTTCTTCACTGCCTGCTGTACCTGCATGCTTACTTTCATAGACTGATGAACAAGGACCCCCAGATCCTAAATGGCTGACTCCTTATTCTTAAACTGTGGGCCCTGGTTCTGGACTCCCCCAACATCGAGAACACGTTTCCTGCCTCTAGCGTGTCCAAGCCCTTAACAATCTTATATGTTTCGATATAAGGTGCTAAATAAAGCTTTCGACCATAAATAAAGGTGCTAAATGTTATCACTGTTGAAACATCCTGCATTTAGTGGCATCGTCTCCCGAGGAACAATCATAAAAGATCAACCGAGGCCAAACAAAATTCACCTGGTCAACGCCTTCAGGAGGGGAACGGGGGGGGGGGGGGGGGGGGGGGGGGGGGGCGGGGGGGGAGGGGGGGGGGGGGGCTATCAGAGAAAGAAAGAGGGATTAGGACGGGGAATAGACAACCTTAAACTCTACATCTAGCGAGGATACGGGTGACACAAAAACAATCTGTCCTCTGAAGAACATCCAAAACCAATGGTTCCATTAGATGAAAGCTTTCATTTCAGTTCTTGAGAGACATTTCCTGTGGCAGTTCTGATGCAGGCACTGAACAAGTCGCACTGTTAACATGTTGACTTAAAAGCTATTTTTAGGAGCCATGGATAAACTTTTATCTTGGGCCGATGTTTAAGATAATGGGGAAGGTAAACCCAGCGGACAAAATGGAGGCGGGGAGGTGTAAAATCCAAGAATCGGTGAAGAAATAGATGGATGCTCACACTTAAAGACTCCTGCACACTATGTAGACCCACTAACTCTTATGTATAATGGCACCGGGACTGGCGAACATTTTCTGGATTGATCTCAAAATACCTAGGTGGCAGCTAAGGCTTATGTTGTGGCTTATAATATCATATTTTCAGATCAATCCAGAACATTTTCCTCGGTGGCAGCTAAGGCCTATTTAAGTGAGTAAGTAAGTAAGTTTATTGGCCAAGTATTCACATACAAGAAATTTGCCTTGGTGCTCCACCCACAAGTAACAACATGACATACAGTGACATTGACAGATACTTAAGAAGGAACTGCAGATGCTGGAAAATCGAAAGTAGACAAAAATGCTGGAGAAACTCAGCGCGTGAGGCAGCATCTATGGAGCGAAGGGAATAGGCAACGTTTCGGGCCGAAACCCTTCTTCAGACTTAGGCTAAGGTTTGTCTTATGGCTTATCATGTCAAATTTTAAGATCAATCCAGAACATCTTCACCAGTGCTACCCATACAAATCACGCAGACCTAAGTGTTAGGCAGCTTTTTTCAAAATTATATCTTGCAGAAAGCAGTATCTTGGCTGCTTGAACGAGTGTTATTCTGACACATCAACTTAACCCAAGCTTCCAGGATAAAACAAATAGCTGTTTGCAACCACATGCATCGGACACGCCAGTATTTCGTGAGAAGGGAGATATGCTTCATAGGTTGAAATTGAGACTTAAGGGCCTGTGCCACTTGCATGCGTTTTTGGCGCGACCAAAACGGAAGCGGACTTCACGCGGAGTTTGCGCGAAGTTCTCGCGTGACGTCATTTGCGTCATGCTTACCAATCAGCTGGGCAGGAGGCGGGCCGACTGAATTTGGGCGTCGCATGGCGTCAGGCGGTGACGTCATCACGCAACGCCACACCAAAGGGCGGTGACGTCATCACGCTACGCCACACGCTAGGCGTACGCCGTCAAGATGCTACGTACGACCGCAATGCGCCTGCGGGCCGACAGGCGGTTGGCGCGCGAAGATTTTGGCCACTGCGCGAATTTCGGAGCCCCGCGCGATGTCGGGACCAGCCCCGCACAACTCCGCGCTTCTAAGTGGGACAGGCCCTTTAAGCACATTGTTCCTCAGGAGGTTGCAGTCCTCCCCGTTCTCTCTTCCACCCATAGGCTTACCCCTAGATAGGCTTATCCCTTACCCCGAGTGCCACGTGAATACTTTGATCCAGCTCCAGAGGGGAGGGCAGAAGACTATCAGCAGCAGTTAGTGTAGTGGAAGGCCCGGATAGAGTGGACGTGGAGAAGATGCTTCCACTCGTGGGAGAGACTCGGACCAGAGGGCACTGCCTCAGAATTAAAGGACGTACCTTCAGAAAAGGAGATGAGGAGGAATTTCTTTAGTCAGAGGGTGGTGATTCTGTGGAGGCCAAGTCAGTGGATATTTTTAAGGTGGAGATTGACAGATTCTTGATTAGTGCGGGTGTCAGGGGTTATGGGGAGAAGGCAAGTGAATGGGGTTAGGAAGGAGAGATAGATCAGCCATGATTGAATGGCGGAGTAGATTTGATGGGCCTCATTCTACTGCTAGAGGTTCCAAGACATGGAGTCAGGGCGCTCCGCTGCTTCCACGCCTCCGCTCTCAGCGGGTTGGTTACTTCTGGAATTCTAACTGACAAAGAGACTTTATCTTTTAACAAGAGCCATTTCCTTGCAGTCAGCAAAGGCAGAGAAGCTGCGGGGAAAGCATTTACTGTGCAGAAGCAGATGGTGCTGCCCATGTCAACAGTTCCACTGGCAACAAACCCATTACACAGAAGTGCCCTCCGGGGAACCTATTTATTGTGCAGTCATTTTCTCTTCCAGTGTCACCCGACTCGAAGATTCCAGAGTGCCACCAATGCCTCGCCAATGCCAACAGAGCCCAACCCTTGCCATTGTCAAGGCTGGATGAGACCCAGAATTATTTGCTTATCTCCCTCGGCCTTCCCGAAATGTTACCAGGCACACAGTTTTCACCCAGCAGTGGGCAAGGCCCACCGTCAGAAATGTAAATGCTGTGACTACAAATCGGAAACAAATGCCTGCACCCAATATTGTGTGAAACGGCCACAAACCTTCCCATGAATCCAGCGACACAGCCGCTGCCTCGCGGCCTCAGAGAACCAGGTTGGAGGGAAATGTGGAGAATAGAACGGTTGGGATTGCTCTGAGAGCTAGCATGAACTCAATGGGCCAAATTACGTATCCAATTCCTTTCTTCCTCACATCTTTATTTAGTTTCCCCTTGAATGTTGTCCATATCCTTGAACACATTGAGTGGATTCACCCTAAACAACTCCAGAGGTAGCAACTTCCACATTCTCATCACTCTCTGGGGCAGCGGGTAGAGTCGCTGCCTCACAGCGCCAGAGACCCGGGTTCCATCCTGACTACGGGCGCTGTCGGTATGGAGTTTGCACGTTCTCCCCGTGACCTGTGTGGGTTTTCTCGGGGGGGGGGGCTCCGGTTTCCACCCACACTCAAAAGAAGTACTGCTTTGTAGGTTAATTGGCTGCGGATTAAAAAAAAAAGTAAAATGTAAAATGATAGTACGGGGTCAGCTCAGAATCGGTGGGCCGAAGGGCCTGTTTCCGCATCGCTAAAGTCCAAAGTAAAGTAAAGGAAACTATCCAGTTTCTCATCGGATTTATTTGAGACAACCTAATAGTTATGGTCTTTAGCTCTGGCCTCCATTACAAGCGGAAAAGTTTTCTCAATATCAATCCTTCAAAATATTTTCATACTCTTGACATCCATCCGATTACCGCTAAACTTTCCAGTTCTAAACAATGGGCTCCAATGAGCTTCCAGTTATGGAATCGTTCAAGTAAATATTTTGTGCACCGACTCGAGTGCCTCAATTTCCTTTACCAAAGAGCAGAGACCAGAGCTGCACGAGTGCGCTGAATGCGGTTCTATTTAAGTTCAGTGGAACTGCTCTGCTTTTCAAAGCGTTTAAGAAAGAACTGCTGATTGCTGGAAAAATCGAAGGTGGACCAAAAAATGCTGGAGAAACTCAGCGGGTGAGGCAGCATCTATGGAGCGAAGGAAATAGGTGACGTTTCGGGTCGAGACCCTTAGGGTCACCTATTCCTTCGCTCCAGAGATGCTGCCTCATTTTTCTCCAGCATTTTTGTCCACCTGCTTTTCAACATCATCCCTCGAGATATGCAGTTTGCTTTTTGTTTTAAAAACATACAAACACATGAAAGGCTCCAATTGTCCCCGAGCTGAATGTCAAAGCCTCCTAATCCTTTTATGTGGAAAGATGCAGGAAGAAGCTTTTCGAACTACAGTGGAACAGCGCCTTTTGAAAGGAAAGCCACAAGAACTCCCACCGTGGTTACATTAAGTCTATTGTCTAAAGGTAAAAAAAAAGAACTCAAAGCATGTTGTTTTTTAGTGGGCAGAGACAATGTGCAAAAATTCAACGCACTCCCCATTTTATTTTGTGCTATTTTTTCCTCATCTCGTTGTATGCACCTCCGCTCCAGTCCCCTACTTCAAACGGCACAGAGGCACAGCTAGCAGAGCTGCTGTCTCATAGCTCCACATGCGTCATAGAAACATAGAAAATAGGTGCAGGAGGAGGCCATTCAGCCCTTCGAGCCAGCACCGCCATTCATTGTGATCATGGCTGATCGTCCCCCATCAATAACCCGTGCCTGCCTTCTCCCCACATCCCTTGACTCCACTAGCCCCTAGAGCTCCAGTGACTTGGCCTCCACTGCCCTCTGTGGCAGGGAATTCCATAAATTCACAACTCTCTGGGTGAAAAAGTTTTTTCTCACCTCAGTCCTAAATGACCTCCCCTTTATTCTAAGACTGTGTGGCCCCTGGTTCTGGACTCGCCCAACATTGGGAACATTTTTCCTGCATCTAGCTCGTCCAGTCCTTTTATAATTTTATCTGTTTCTATCAGATGCCCCCTCATCCTTCTAAACTCCAGTGAATACAAGCCTAGTCTTTTCAATCTTTCCTCATATGACAGTCCCGCCATCCCAGGGATCAATCGCAACACTGTAGGATAGTGTTACTGAGCGGAGAACGCTGGTCGGCGCGGACTCGATGGGCTGAAGGGCCTGTTTCCGCGCTGTATCTCGAAACGAATAAACTAATCAGTTAAATCCCCCACCTGTTTACATTACTGATTTTCTTTTAAAAACACGTCAACTAAAATGCTTAACATAGGTCGGGATGTTTGATTTGAATGTTTACCAAACCACATTGCTGCGAGCTAATGCAGTCTGAGACAAAGAGTTCTGATCATGGCCAACACATAAGAGTAGTCCCTTAAACCTTTTCTATTGTCTACTTAGATCACAGCGACCCGTGCTTCCAAGAGGACATCCTGCTCCAGATCAGTTTTTGACACCCTTCCCCGAACTAAGGTACTATTCCATCTCAACTCTTGATACCTCCAACTGAACACGTAAAAAATCATACTCAATTTTCTGGAATCTCCAAGGTTAGATTCTCACACCCACCCTGTTGAATCAATTGTGTGGGGGGGGGGGAAATGAAAACTGCAGATGCTGGTTTTTATACCGTAGATTTATATGCAGCGGAAGAGAAGTAGGGTCTTGACCCGAAACGTCACCCTTTTCTTTCTCTCCAGAGTTGCTTCTGTCCCCCGCTCCGCCCGCCCCGGTAAAACAACGCTCCCCTGAGTTACAATCCAAGCATATTTTGTTGTCTAATCTGCCATTAAATCACTTTCTCGGTTTTATAAGACAGCGATATGAAGCAGATGAAACCGAGATGCAGCAAAATACTTCAAAAATGGCCCCTCATTTGATGTTTCCTTGCATGGGTCACACTTTCAAATGATTTGTAATTTTACACAGTAAAGGTGGCCTTTTCATTTTAAAAGCAAAATAACTATTGCTTCCATTACCATTGTGTGAACGGTCAACTGGTCTCGCAGGTAGTGACCAATTGCAAAGGTTGGTTTGATGGCCTGTATGGCATCGTAGCTGGAAAATGTTCCGGGCCTGATCTCCCCATGTCAGTTTTAAAGGGAGTAGAGTGTTGCAAACCCTCTGCAATAGTCAATGTGCACACTGTAAGTCTTCCATTCCCTTAGCTAATGACCTAGTTATTCTGTCCAAGTTGGGGCTCAGCGCAGAGGTGCAGCTGTAGAGTCACTGCCTCATATCTCTGGAGAACGGGTTTTAAACCGGTTGTGTTGGAGTTTGATCATTCCCTCCAGGTTCACATGGGCTTGTTTTTTTTTTTCTTTACACCGTCTTTCCCCCTGGGGGTGACCCTTCCAAGGTCACCCCCACACCCGCAACAGGTGATCGGTTCTCCCTCCTGACAACCCCCCCACCCCCCCCCCCCCCCCCCCCCCCCCCCCCCCCCCCCCACCCCCCCCCCCCACCAACCCCCCCCCCCCCCCCCCCATTCATAACCAAGAGGATTTCAGTACAGGAGTTATAGAGGTTCTTCTGACAGTTGTATAGGGGCTCTGGTGAGGACCACATTGGAAGTTTTGTGCTACAGTTTTAGTCTCCGATTTTGAGGAAAGGACTTTCCTTGTGATTTTTGAGGCCAGTGCAGCGTAGGTTCACGGATTGATCCCTATGGGAGGGAGGGGATGGCGGGGACTGTCATATGAGGAAAAGATTTGAAAGGATAGGCTTAGTATTCACTGGAGGTTTAGTAGGATGACGGGGGAGGCTTATAAGAACATATAAAATCTTAATAGGGGACTGGACAAGCTAGAATGCAAGGAAAAATGTTCCCAGTTTGGGCGAGTCCAGAACCAGGGGCCCCACGGTCTTAGAATAAAGGGCGAGGTCTTTTAAGTATGAGGTGAGGGATAGAAAAAAACTTTTTACCCAGAGTGTTGTGTATTTGTTGGATATTCCTGTCCACAGAGGGCCAGTGGAGGAGCCAACATCACTGGGTGTTAAGTGTGGGTTAGATTTATGGAGCTCTAGGGGGCTGGTGGAATCAAGGGAGATATGGGGAAGAGGAAGGAAGGGAGGGTTATTTTGATTGGGGGACGATTTGACTTGTTCACAATGTATGGCGGTGCTGGCTTGAAGGGCCGGAATGGCCTCCTCCTTGCACCTATTTTCTATGGGTTTCAGCACCATTCCAAAGACGTGAAGAGTTGGTCTGTTATTTGGCCCCCTGTAACGGACCATAATATAATGCATGAGTGGTAGAGTCTGTGGGACATTTGATGGGAATGGGGAAGATAAAATGGGATTTTAGTGCATCTGGGGGCTTGGTAGCCAGCACAGATGGTGCGGCCTCGTTGATCCAAGTGCACATGATATGATGTCTCTACTGGTGGGTTCTCCCAGAAGCAAGACTCCCATCAGAGAAATAGCTAACTTTATTTTAAAGTTTATATTTCTTGGGCACTGTTCTGCAATCTTTCTGCAAAACCCTATCCTTGACTGACAGTAGATTCAAAATTATTTGGAACCATATCCACTCCCCGTCAGTTTTTTGTTTTCCTCTCTCCAATTTCAAGCTCTATTCTTGTTGTGGTTTTTTTTATTCTATTCAGTTCCTGTCGATCATATCTGTCTCCCCCTGTGCCATCTACAGCTCAAGCTACATTCTTACTTTAAAAAACAATAGCGCTGGAGGAACTCAGCGGTAAGGCTGCTTCTGTGGAGGGAAAATGGGGAACAGGATAACGTTTTGGCTCAGGTCCCTTCATCAGACTGAAGGACCAAGTTTCCTTCCAGCAGTCTATTTTAACCTGCTCAAGATTCTAGCCATTTCTGCAGTTCCTCGTGTGTCTAAACTCTAATGCCCTGTCCCACTTAGGAAAACATGAACGGAAACCTCTGGAGACTTTGTGCCCCACCAAGGTTTTCCGTGCGGTTCGTTGCGGTTCCGAGTTTTTGTCAGTTACGTCAATTCAGGTAGACTGACAAAACCTCCGGGAACCGCACGGGAAACCTTGGGTGGGGCCGCTAAGTCTCCAGAGGTTTCCGTTCAGGTTTTCCTAAAGGTGGGACAGGGGACATTACTGTAGTGATGTTAAGATTCCATCAGATTATGTTTTTCCATTTATGAACAAACGTAATTCCTTGATTCAGTTTCCGACCAATCAGCAAATTTAATTGCCTGCCTGGCCCTCCACTGGCACCCTCCCCCCCTCCTCGAGAGAGAAGTTGGGGTTGAGTGTAGCTGCTATCTTGAAACGAGCTGGGGTCAGAGTCATAAGTGATTACCATCGTGTGGAAACAGGTCCTTTGGCCCACCACTGGCCAACATGTCCCTCATACACTAGTTCCCACCTGCCGCGCGTTTGGACATTTACCTCAAACCTGTCGTTTTTTTAATCTTTTTTAATTGTTGGAATAGTTCCCAGCCTCTAACCTACCTCCCCCGGCAGCAACGTTCCAGCACCACCACCCTTTGTGTGAATATGTTACCCGTCAGATCCTATTAAATTCTTTTCTCCAGAACAAGGGGGGTAATCAGTTTTGGGATATTTTTATTTTTTATAAGAAATTATGAATTTATATAAGGGGGAAGGGACAGTTCTTTTTAGGACGAGATGAGAGAAAAGAAAAACATTTTTCAAACAGAGAGTGGGCTTGAATCTGCACTGGAAGGTAGTTGTTTGGGACAGTTCAGTGGCCATTTTTAAGAGGGAAGTTTGTTGTGGCCTTAAAGGGGATCAGGGGGTTATGGAGAGAAGGCAGGGTACAGCGACACTGGAGGTTGGGGATGATCAGCCGGGATCATATTGAATGGCGGTGCAGGCTTGGAAGGCCCGAATGGCCTCTTCTCCTGCACCCCTTATTTTCTTTGTTTTTCACCTTAAAGCCCTTCTGGAGAAGAAAGAACCGTTGTATCCCACAGTGGCTGTTGGGATGGGAGTTTGCAGGTTTCGCCCAGTGATGTTGAAGGGCTGCTGATATATTTTGCAAGGTTTGGGGAGTGAGTGGCAGTGGTCTTGTGCCCCTGTCATTCTTTGATGGTATAGTGGCGTGTGGGGGAAGGACCTGCTGGCACGGGTTTTAAAAAACCGTGGGATGAGACACACAAATATGCTGTGGAAAGAGTGACTCAGCGGGCCAGGCAGCATCTCTGGGATGTGAAGGAGGAACGGGGTTGAAGACCCTCTTTATGGGTTTTAGGTTGTGATGCATTTGCTGAGCAAGCAATTGCCTGGGGTAGTAACTGGCGTGTCAGCCATTCGGGGTTTTAGTTTATGCTTTAATTTGAGAAAATACCACAACCTGGGCATTCAAAATTACGGGGGAATGCAAAAACACACCAAGCCTGCGAGAGCTAACTTATAACTTGGCCTTCCACCAAGGCCAAATGCTGTTTGTTTTTAAGAAAACAGATGCTGTTGACTGACGTCTGTGTGTAAAAGGGGTGGCACAGGAACAAATGAGGGGAGGGAGGGATTATTTCTGCACGACAGGTACAAGCAGATGGAAAAATATTGGTAATTGCCACACACTGCGCGTTGAAGTGGCAAGAACCATCTTCTTTGGATCCCTTTTTTTTTTTTTGAGTTCTGGCTGACGCCAATTCATAATTAGAAATCACACTCGCAGAGCAGAGGACGAGGAAAAACAATCTCGGACAAAAAACCCAGGCATAATCAAATCAGCCCAAGTCAACCATCAAATAAACTCAAAAATACACAACACACAACATGTTGATCCAAAGGATAACAAGGACGTACCCATCCACACTTCCCCACTCTACGATCCCAGCCTTCCCCACAATATGTGGGGCTGATCCCCTCATCCTCTACACACGGAGAGTGAGGAGGGAGAGAAGGGGTGAGGCCAGGGAAAACAAGGGAGACCCAAACACACAGGGACAGGGACCTCCCAGGGGAGAGGGAAGAAGGTGGAAGGAGAGGGATTAGAGTTGAAATTGAAGTGATTGGGGGGGTTAGAGGGGAGGGAGGCGAGAAGGGGGGTGGTGGGAAAGGGAGGTGGAAAAGGGATGGTGAAAGGAGAGGGAGAGGGAAGGTGGAGAGTGGAGGAAGGCGAAAGGGATTAGGGAGGGTAGTTTTTTAGTGGGTGAAGTTGGGTTAAAAGGTATGAGGGGGTCGGGTGGAGAGAGAAAGAGCAGTAGTGTAGTAGAGGAGAAAGTGATGCGGGGGGATGGGAGAGGGAGAGGGAGAGGGAGAAGGCGGGAGGGTAGAGAGGGGAGAGAGGGGAGTGTGTGCCAGAATACCCCAAATCCACCAACTCCATCTTTGTAAAACAGCAAAAAGCCGAACTTCTCGACAACACTGGCGCGCTGCGTTCAGAACATGTGAGAGGAGGAGGAAGTGAGAGATGAGGAATATGGGGTGTCGACCGGTTTTTCCTTCTCTCCCCACTCCCCCCCCCCCCCCCCACCCACCACACCCCAAAAACAATTCCTCACCCCGGTCTCAGTCTTGTGGTTGTTTGTTGTCGACTCTCTTTCTCTTCGGCCCATATGAAGAGATGTTTGCGGGTGGTGACGATCATGGTTGCGAGGCCGGGATGCAGGGGATTGGGGGGCTGAGCCGCTCCGGCTCCGAGTGTCTCACTCGCCATCACTCGCTGCTGCAAGGGCGGGGGAGTCGGGGAGCAGGAAGTTCTGTGGCTTGTAGTCTCACTCTCTCTCCTCCTTTCAACTTCCCTCCTCTTCTCCTCTCCTCCCCCCTCTCCTTCTCTTCTTCCCT